>JBBBDQ010000456.1:2732500-2747500 GCA_037127315.1 Ascarosepion bandense
CTTTCTCTCTAACTTCTCAACTGACTTGACACCTGTGTTCTAATCCTTCACTCATTAGGGCTATTTTTTTTTTGCTGTTACGTTCCTGTCCCCTTTACTATATTTATAAAGAGTCTGATGTGATTTGAAATATCAAATCGGTATTGACATTAGTGTTCATATATATATATATATATATATATATATATATATATATATATATATATATATATATATTTCTGTGTGTAAACAATAATATTTTTGTTCCTTACTAAATGATGCTTGAAATTAAAGTTTTCTTTTCTATTCCACTTTTCTTTTAATTAATAATTTTCTGGATGCCTATCTCGTCTGTTGTCTGCAGTATTGTTATGTCTCATTGACTTATTTATCTTTTGCTTGCTTGCATTTCTTTTCTTTGTATATGTCTTTTCTTAATTTCTATGTTATGCCTTCCTTTGAAACTCTAAGGTAAACAATGCATCTGAAATTAGCACAACAAATATTAGTAAAAAGTAAATTCATGTTGAGCTTTTGACAAACCATCATATAATAAAGTCCAAAATAATATTGAAACCACAACAACGGATAATGTAAATCCTTTCGTTCTTACCATTTATTTTAATAGTTATTATTTATTAATAGTTCCATTTCGTTGTTTATTGCCTCTTTACAACAATCTACTAACTCTTCAATGCCTCCACCATAGTAACCATTAGGAGTTGACTCGAAAGTTCTCCAAGCCACGTTTTAAGTTCCATATCTTTGCTGAAGTAAACACCCATCAAACTGTTAGAAAGCGACCGAAAAAGTTGATAGGCTGAAGTGTTTTAATCAGGAGAATATGGTTGGTATGGCTTCCCAAATAAGGTCTTTAACTGCATGTCTGGTCATGTTAGCGACGTGGTGGTGTGCATTGTCCAGTTTGTACAATCACTGTGTGTCGTCGGTCAAGTTTTTCAGCTGAAATGCCTCTTTGAGTCGGTTCACTTTTCATCGTACAGTTTGCCAATCACTATTTCATTGTTCTGAAGAATTTAATTTCGTACATAGCACACATGTCTGTAGAAGCTTTGTCAGCGTTTTTACCTTAAGAGCAAAATGAAAAAGAGTTTGAACGTGCTCATTCTTGTCTAAATGGGATTCCATCTCAAAAAGGTGTCTAATCTGAAATAAATCTTAATAAGGTTTCACATGATGGCCAAGGAGATAAGAAGCAAAAATTTCTACCAAGGATTGTTATTTACATCCGTCATCAGATCAGAAAAAAAGACGAATGAATATATGTAAAACATAATACAAACGAAACCTTGAATAATGATATATTAAATTTAAACAAAAAATATTACTATATAAACATAACTGATGTAAATATTTTGTTATAAAATAAGTGCAACATTATTTCATGAAGTTTATAATTTAATAAAGTAATTGGGAATATTTTAATTTATTTTTCTTTTTTAAGTTTAACAGGGTTATTTAAGTCTTTAGACAATACACAATGAAATTGGATCCTTACTATGAGGTCGTACCCAAACGATTTTATTATTAAGAAGGTGCAAATGAATGAAGATAAAAGAAATAATAGTAAAAAATTTATTAGTATTTGATAAAGATTCAGCTAAATAAAAAATCTGCCAAGAATGACAAAGCAAACCACGCTGCCGAGCTTGAAAGGGACCTCTAATCCGTGACGGACTGGGTAAGAAACGGCTCGTGAATTTTAATGCTTCCAAAACGAAGTTACTATCTATTAACCACCAAAGACAGTCGCTCCTACCATGCCCCATTAGCATGGATCAGGCTAGTCTCCCTGAAAGCAAAACATTGCGCCTACTCGGCTTAACTCTCACAACAGACCTCAAGTGAAATGACTATGTAGAATCCATAGTTAAATCCGCTACTAAGAAAGTCGGTTCTCTGTGTGTGCCAGAAAGTTTTTCCCGTCTGAAAAAATCCTGCACATATATAAATCTACCATCAGCCCGTGCATGGAATACTGCTGCCATATCTAGTAGGGTGCTCCTGCTATCCACCCAGGTATCCTTGAGAAAATCTAACAGAGAATCTGTAATGTGATTGATCCCGACTTAGAAGATCAGATACAGTCACTTTCTCACCGGCGCAATGTGGCTTCCCTGTGTCTCTTCTACAATTACATTCACAGCTTCTGCTCCGATGAAATTAGCTCACTATATATGAGTTTACTCGAGCCACAAGATTAGCAACTAGGTTCCACCCTTTTACTGTGAAACCAATAAAATGTTAACGCAAATGCTACTCTAACAGCTTCATTTCTCGCACTTCCCGCCTATGGAATTCCCTTCCGTTTACTTCCTTCGCTGACAGCTACAATCTCCAAGAATTTAAATGTAAAGTCAATCGTCATCTCCTATCTCACAAGCCTGCATCCTCTCTCTCATGCTTCTTTCTCCGTCCACTCCACTCTCATCAGTATTCTCATCCTTCTCTTACCCGCTTCCTAACACCTTCTATAACTTGCCACTCTTTCTCATAACTTTCCTTCTATATAACCTTCTGTAAAACAGTGGCAATAAAATGCCTTGCTTGGAGTGATATGATTATAAAATAGTTCTGTACTATTATAATGTGGATAAAAAGTGGGGAAACAATTCTACATTACACTCAAGATATAAACTGATCCCTCAATTTATGGCTTCAGTCACTCTTCTCTTACCCGCTTCCTAACACCTTCTATAACCTGCCACTCTTTCTCATAACTTTCCTCCTATATAACCTTCTGTAAAACAGTGGCAGTAAAATGCTTTGCTTGGGGTGATATGATTATAAAATAGTTCTGTACTATTATAATGTGGATATAAAGTGGGGAATCAATTCTACATTACACTCAAGATATAAACTGATCCCTTACTTTATGGCCAGAGTCACCATTCTCTTACCCACTTCCTAACACCTCCTATAACCTGCCACTCTTTCTCATAACTTTCCTCCTATATAACCTTCTGCACACCAGTGGCAGTAAAATTCCTTGCTTGCTGCCGTATGATTATAAATAAATATGTAATAGAAGATAATATTAGTGCTACTAATTATTACTAATATTCAAGATATTACTTTTTCTGCTAATTCCATTGGTGTAAATATAGCAACTAAAATAACCAAAATTAAAATGAAAGAAAAAGAAATGAAAATGAATTATGGCTAACAGTGTTTCAGCTAAAAAACTCTGCACAATATTACAACTACTATTCTTACTAACTAAAACAAAACAACTGAAATTGATATTAAAGAGATTCTAGTTTAAACTTGATTATGTTTGAAAATGTTTCATCTTCTAAACGTTTCATATAATAGTATCAATACTAATTCTGCTAATAACGTAACTAAACAGAAGATGAAAGAAATACGAGTCAATACGAATTTATTACAATTAACAACGTTTCATTTAATAATAATTCATAATTCAAGATAATTCTACAACTACTAACCAGTTGGTAAATTTCAATGCTTCTAAAAACGAAACCTTTATCTCTCACACATCACAGACAACCTCTTGACCCCATAAGCATGGACCAAGCGAGTCTTCTTGAAAGTAATATACTGTGCCTCATCGGCCTTACCCTATCTTCCGACCTCAAGTGGAATCATTACATTGAGTCAATAGCCAAATTCACTGCTAGGAAGGTTGGATCACTGTGCCGGGCCATGGATTTTTTTTTCCGGTTGAATCCATCTTGCACATTGTTACGATGAAACGCACCTACTCCTCACATAATTGACTCTCCCTCCTATATTAATAAGAGTTAACAGGAAGTTAACTCGAGAAGTTCTTGGGGAGTTCATAGGAGTTCTGGAAAGTTCTTTAGATTTCTATTGAAGTTCAGTAGAACTAGTAGGCAGTTGATATTAGTCGGTAGTTAGCCGAATACTAAGTAGTCAGATTACAGTGGAAGATTACCAAGTTCCTAACAGTTTGGGTGTTTTAAGTCGATTAGCAACCGACATAGCACGATTATAACCTTCAGTGCAAAAACTACTCCACAACACACACTTACAAATCAACCATCCGTCCGTGCATAGATTACTACTGACATACACGGTCAGGCACCCCTGCTGTTCATCTCAATGTTCTCGATAGGCTCCAAAAGAGAATCTGCAATGTGATAGGTACCGACCTAGCAGCTCCATTCTAGCCACTTTCTCTCCGACGGGACGTGGCTTCCCTCTTTCTATTCTGCAAATATTTTCATGGCTTCTGGTAAATCAACCAAATGCAGACGACAATTCTACTCCAGCATCTTCATTTCTCGCACTACTCGTCTGTGGAACTCTCTGCCATATATTTACTATCCTGACGGCTACAATCTCCAGGAATAAATGCAACGTCAATACCCATCTGTTATCCGCTTGACTCAAATTCTTTGCAGATCACCCCGTATATCTTGTTTTTTACTTTCTCTCTAACTTCTCAACTGACTTGACACCTGTGTTCTAATCCTTCTCTTGCCCTTTCTCTGACATCCCCTGTAACAGGTTCGTCTTTATCCTTACTTTCCTCCTAACTAAACTTTTACTCTTATATAGCCTCCTGCGCATCAGTGGCCGTACCGCTTTGCTTGGGGTGAAAGGATTATAAAAAAAAGGTTGTTTGATTGTCATGCATGACGCACACTTAGGCGATCATGTTTTACGTGTGATGTTGCTCTTTTTTTCTTTGGTAGACCGATTGCCAACAATAGCTATAGGATCTAGTGCGTTCTGCTATTTAATCTATAGCTGGGAGGGCGAAGAAATGAGTTTCTCATTTCTAGTCAATATAATTTCACCACATTGCACATAGCAAAACATCTGAAATTATTATGTAGCTGTAATTAAGAAACGTTAATCAAATTTAAATGGTTGTTGAAAATGCTTCATGTAACCAAGTAAAGCGATAGGACGCAAGGGGTTGCTAGGGGTGAAAGATAACAAGGAAGCTTTATCGATGAGAAAGAACAATAAGGAATAGATTTCAGCGTTATAATTCTTCACTCAGTAGGGCTAATTTTTTTTTTCTGTTACGTTCCGGTCCCCTTTTTTATTAATAAAGAGTCTGGTGTGATTTGAAATATCAAATCGGTATTGACCTTAGTGTTCATTTATATATATATATATATATATATATATATATATATATATTTCTGTGTGTAAAAAATAATATTTTTGTTCCTTACCAAATGATGCTTGAAATTAAAGTTTTCTTTTTAAATTTATATGCATCATGTTGAGGTGCATATATTCCTCTTTTCTTTTAATTAATAATTAATAATTTAATTAATTTTAATTAATAATTATCTTGGGGTGAAAGATAATGAGAAGACTTTAGCTAGGAGAAGGGACAATAAGAAATAGGTTTCAATAAAATATAATATGTCGATTGGCGTTGAATTTAAACATATGAAGATTCTAAGTGCGAGAAATTAAACTGTTAAAATAGAACTGGCTTCTTGCTAGTTCAACAACAAAAAAAATGTTACCTAATAACCAACCTAGTAGAAACTAGATTCATGCTTTCGAGGCACCAAGTAGGAAATCTCAGAAAAACAACAGAAAAAACAGCGGTAAGCCATGTCACAGTGGTCTTGAAGTGACTGCAGACGAGATGCCAGGTCAAGACCGTTAAAATTACAGACCCTTGTTTAGATTTTATCGAGAAACTCGGAGATATATAGCAAGAATACCAAACCAGATATAGCAGTATTATCCTATGCACGGACGAATGTTAGATTTCTGAATCAGGAGATTTTCCGCAGAATAAATTGCAATTTAAGTAACAAAAATTATTGTTTAAACAACTGTCACTGCAATAACAAACAACGTTCACTGAGTGTAGAGAGACGTCAATCATTTTGGAGATAAAATGATTCCGATCTTACCATTCATGCAGATTTTCATCACGACTGTAGTCAAGTTATTTGAACATCTCAGTTCCTTAATATATATTATCAATTATTAGGTTAGAACATGTGAAAACTACAAACTACTACAAAATTGTACATTATGTTTCGACATTGAATGAAAAATGTCTCATCAGGTAGTTAACAATGATAGTAAACTTGTTAATTACCTGATGAAACATTGTTCTTTCAATATCGAAACAAAATGTACAGTTTTGGATTAGTTTGTAGTTTTCATACATTCTAACGTAATAATTAATAAATATCCATTGCTCTATTTCTATATTGAGTACCATTTTAAATTAATGTGTTGAATTATTTTCTTCATTCTTATTATTAATAATTTTTATTTTCTTTATTCTTATTATATATATATATATATATATATATATATATATATATATATATATATATATATTGTAATTATGTTATTACAATGGTTTATATAAGCATTATATCAGTACATAAATATTTTCTTGTTTCAAAACAATATTGTTCTTCTTCAGGTTATATGTTAAAAACAAATGGGAAAATAATTCATTTTAGAAAATATAAGATGAATTCATGGTTATTCAGAAAATTAAGGAAGTATAGTTGGAGGAAGTTAAACAATATGATTGTGGATGTGTCAGTATTACTCAATCAAAAGTGAGAATTAGGCTGAAAAATGAACTTGACCATTTATTTGCGTAAAAATTGTTGCATTAAGTCATAAAATACTACTTTTTATTTTGTCTAGGTCAGATACGTACTAGGAACATACATTATTCAAATGTGTAGACAATAGTTCTTAATGGCAGGTTAGATTTTAGGTTTTTAAGATAGTACTGGATTGCTATGTGTTGTCAGTTCTTCAGTATGGCAGTAAATTCTGGACAATCTCATCAAAGATGAAGGAAAAACTTGTAGCAATTGAAATGTGGTTCTACAGAAGGAAATTCCAAATATCATGGATCGAGCATGTGAGCAATGATGAGGTCCTAGAAATGATGGAAACAAAAAGGAAATTAATACTGAGCATCAGGAAAAGACGGCTGAATTTCCTGGAACATGCAATTAGGAACGAGGGCTTGGAGAACCTTTTACTAACAGGTCAGATAGAGAGAAAAAGAGACAGGGGAAAGCAACGGATAACATATTTGAAAGACCAAATCAGGTGGAAGATGGAACGAGGATTGCATGGGATGACAGAAGAAGGCGTGCTAAGAGCCACCAGGGATAGGGAGACGTGGAAAGCCATGATCACTTACATCCTGAAGGGACAGGGCACATAGAAGAAGAAGAAGAAGAAGAAGAAGAAGAAGAAGAAGAAGAAGAAAACTTAGTTTCATCATACCTCATCTGTTAAATGGGCTGGATTGGTTAGCTTAAAATTAGAATTAAGTAATTATGGTATACTCAGGTATATTGGAGTTATGAAAACTAAATAAGTATTGTGTGGGTCATTAATTTTAATAAGAAATTTTTTTAAAGTAATATTAGAACAAAATTTATGAATGGACATTATAATTAATTAAATTTTAGGGAGAAATTCGTACAGTGTTTACTTAATATTGTCAATTCATTTCTTTGGTTTATATATATAATGTAAAAGAATAAATCCAACATCATTCTAATTTATTTGTTTAAATCATCTTTTTAATGGATATTCATATCTGAGTAGATGCTCTTTTTTATTATTAAACACTATATTTATTTACTTATATCCAGCTTTTGAGATTTCACTCACCCGATCGACTCAGGCAATTAAAAACTTAATTAATTGGCCGATGAAAGTTTATTGCTTTACTCGCCCGCGGTCGATTAAAAATCTCGCAATAAAACGTATCCTTTCAAATTCAGAAAAAGGATATCTGATTCATTTTACAACCCAAAAGTATGCCATTGAAGATTCACAAGTTACTTAGAATGACCTACAAAGATATTATTGAACTCTTGGCTTTTATCATCCCGGTCACTGTAAACATTCGTTTAATTAACGCTTCCAGGGTGGCGCCAAAATGTCTCTGTTGCCTAGAATAATGACGCTCACATATTTTTAGAAACTCATTTGGAAAAATATTATCCTATATTTCCTCCCCGCTTACGAAAAGTAAAAACGAACATTTGAAAGAAAAAGAAAAATACACATACTTCTTTCAACTAGCCACCGAAAAACAAATTATACAAGTATTTTTTTATAGAAAATCGTTGAGAAAATCAGATTTGCTTTTATTTTTTATCATTTATGAGATGGAGGTTGTAGTCCAAAAAAAGAAAGAAACTACAAATTTAGGTACCTCCACTGAATTTCTAAAAGAAAAAAAAAACAGCATATCATTATGTTAAAAGGGCTCAAACTTAATAAAAACAAAATTTTATCATCAAAATATTTATGCTATTATTAAGAAGAAAGATCAAATTTTGTTATAATTATTTTTTTTTTAAATTTAAATCTTTTCTAACACGTTCGGAATTTTATTTAAAATTTCATTTTTTGTTTTCTGTCAGCGATTCAGGCTATGTTTACGTAAGTCGACTATTAAGAAAATGGAGTCGGTCGAGTAAAATGATTTTAGAACGAGTAAATTTTCCCTCGCTCTCGATCGCCGGTCGAATGATTTCTTTTTCAAATCTCAAAGGCTGCTTATATCTATCAACCTGAGTATTCGAGATATCTTGTTAGAAAATATGTGTCCTCCATCGAATATGAACGACAGCCAGTTCAAATATGAGAATACATTTAAAATAACGTTTAAACAAATAAATTTGAAATATGTCGAATTTATTTGTCTATATTTCTGAGATGAGGTAGTATTTACACTTAATACCCTTTATTTCGATCTCTGCGGTATATCATTCTTATTCCTTGCGCGAATCTACGTTAGGTAGTTATGATTATCTCCCTCTAACCGGACTCTCTAAGTTACTTGTTTACCACTGCTGTAGCCTGGTAATGAACTCAGAACTCTTTGTGTCAAGTCAAGGGAATACTTGGTCCAGTGGATATAAACGTTGGTTAGTTCCAGTGACTTCAGATTGACACCCAAACATTCCGGTGCGAATGCCAAGGAGTAAAGCATGGCGTTTATACATTTCTGGCAGGGAGAATTGTGTCATGTGCTCTTTTTCTCACAGATGGTGCCCAACTGACACTACACTACTGTCAGTCAGTAAAGTGTCATACATGATACACGCTTTGGGCTATCATGTCTCGAAAGAGACATGACAGACTGGGCAGACGATTATCCCGCTGTAATTTGCCATTACTTTCTGCGGTAGACTGGTTGCAAGCAAAGGCTATAGAACCCAATATGCTTTATTATTTAACCCATAACCGGAGGGACGAGACAGATTAATACCTTTCTCAAGGGTATTTGTGAGTAAGTGAATGCAAAGAATTTAACTGGAATTCAAACTCTGCTCCCCGATTTGTTGTTCCGAGTCGATATCCATTGCACCACAACGCAAACAACGCGCATGCGCAAAATGAACAATATAAAATGGCGACAATTTACCCATCGTGTCTTGTCAATGCGCGTGTGTGTGCGCGTGTGTGTATATTATATAGAAATGAAACCAGTAAACATCAATACTATTTGGTAATTAAGCTTTTGTCTCCTTACTCTTTAGTCTAGAATGATCGTTGCTCTCCATGCATGAAGAGGAAAAACTTTACTTACTAAGAGTCGTTCTGTTCTTTTATTATAATCTCATCTACTAACCACTGGACTCTAGCTCTCTCCCCTCCCCT
This sequence comes from Ascarosepion bandense, assembly GCA_037127315.1. Taxonomy (NCBI): domain Eukaryota; kingdom Metazoa; phylum Mollusca; class Cephalopoda; order Sepiida; family Sepiidae; genus Ascarosepion; species Ascarosepion bandense. The sequence continues at coordinate 2,742,131 of JBBBDQ010000456.1, forward strand.
GTATAACCTTCACTTTCTCTTCGCCTATGTATCTGTCATTGCACCTGCTTTCTCAGCTTTCTATTGTTCCTTTCTAACTAGCTTGTACTCCTCACTCTTTTCTAATTAATCTTTTTACATTTATGTAACCCCCTGCACATCAGTGGCGTTTCTGCCTTGCTCGGGGTGAAATGATTAAAAAAAAAAGGTCTGAGCATAATTCTAATTTTGTTTCATAAGTGCGCGCTTAATTTATTATTTTTTGCTTATAATTTTGAGGTCGAAAATATTTATTTTTTTTATATGTCATAAATAAATAATACTTTTAATTCAAATATATGAGTTAATACTGATACTTATATTAAATATAAATATAATCGATTTCATACTATTTTTTAGTATATGGTAATGTCTTGAAGGCTGTCACAATGCGTTGAGTAAAATATAGGAAGGTAAAAAAAGACAGACACACGCTTCTCTGCCATTCTGAAGATGAGATTTTGATCTCGAAATATTAATGTATAATAAATAGGTAATACCCCAAAACTTCTTTACCTTCCTTTATTTTACTCAACGCATTGTGACAGCCTTCAAGACATAACCATATACCTATTATACACAGCTTCAAGCAAATTACAAAACTTTACAATTTTTTAGTATTTATTGCCAAGTGAATAATTGCAAATGAAAATAGAATGGTTCTTTTGTTAATATTGTACGATAACATGTGCATCAAATGAATTTATAAACATTTAATAATTACGTATATTGCAGTTTCATCAATGAAAGAATGAAGAAAATTTAGGGTGATTAGGAGGAGTTCATCTTTGCTTTCGTTCCTTGTAAAAATATGCAAAGTTATAATAACGAAAGAGCCATTTTATTTTCATTTGGCAATAAATACTAAAAATAGTATGAAATGCATCATTTCATTAAAATAAAAAACTGGGTTCGCCTAATAATTATGGCCGGTAGTGTATATGAACATACATATATATATATTACATATAAATATATGAAAATATATGGATTGAAATCAGATAAATAGAATAAATAATAAAAAGTGTATTTAATCTAACAAGTTCCACTTCAATAAGCTTTTTCAGAGTTTTGTTAATAAGACAAGGATTTCATAATTAGAAAAAAATGAAACCAAAGAGACAGTTTGCTGACTGAGGTTTCATTATCATTGGCCAGATACCTGTCACGTGTAATAAAACAATAGATGATAATTTTTAAATGTAGGAAAGCTATGTCTGTCTATATGAGCGTGAGCCACGCATAATAAAACAATAGATGTATATTTTAAATGTATATATAAAGTTCTGCTTAAATGTATGTATGCAAAGATAATGCATGTGTTAAGTGTATAGACGATTTTTTAATGTATGTGTATAAGAATCATAGGTGGTTTAATATGCAAAAGTTTGTTTATAAGTCTGTCAGTTTAGTATGAATGAGAAAACGAAATACATTTTCATTCAAAATTGTAGCAAAAAAATGTATACAAGTATCATGGAAACTGTTTTATATGTAATTAAATAAATTTTGGAAGTAAGTTTTTAACAGTTGGAATCTTTCAATGAAGTAATATCTATGCATTATTAAATGTATAACAATATTATAATTAAGTATTATAAGTAATATTTAGAAATATCAAGACACATACGTTAAAGTATTATATTATACCATAATGGCTATAAACTCAGTCTGTTCTGCTATTTATCCATAGCCGGGGGGAGAAGAGATGGATTGATATAAGTAACTCCATTCAATTGCAACAAAAAACGTCATAGGATGCTGTTAAAAGTGGTCAAACTTAATAAAATAAATTTTTATTGTCAAAATGTTTATGCTATTATAAAAAAGAAAGATCAAATTTTATTGTCATTATTTTTTTAAAAAATTTGCTTTCTGACACGTTCGAAAATTTCAGTTAAAATTTCTTTTCTTTTTTTTTTCTTGTCCGTCAGCGTCTCACGCTATGTTTACGTCATCTGACTATTAAGGGAGACGAAAGTTGATGAGATTAGGATTACATTGATCGGGTAAACAGTTCTCTGTTCCTATACTAGCAGTTCTTGAGATGAAGTTGCCTGATTAGAACTTTCTTTTTACCAGTGTCATAATAAGAAAACGAGAATGAGTCGACCCTGTGTGCATGCCATGGCGATTCTCAACCTTAAACGTTTTAAGGGCTAGAACTAAGCAATCTCGCGTGTCTGAATATTTTCAATAAAATAACGATAGAATAGCAAATGTCTATGAACATTTCGTTTCTAAGAGACAGTTTTATATAATAGAAAATAATTTCTCAATGCCATGAATACATTTTCGAACTATATAAAAACTGAAAAGTAGGGTTGTCAGGTTTTTTAAGTGACGACATTGTTTTCCAGCCTTGAGATAGTTCGAAAGAATTCATTTAAAAAGAATTAAACGTGAAAGAAGGTAATTATTAACTCCAAGGCTTTTCTTTTTATCGTAAAGTCAGTGTAAACGTATTCGTCATAGAGAATATGCGATGTTACAAGTCTTGAAGTGGAATTTGTACCAAGCAACGAGTTGATTTATTAAAATCGCCTCCCCTTCTAAGGAAACACTGCTAGAAAGTAATTTTAGACTATTTTAGGGCATTATTTTATTGCAATATATTTGTGTATACAACAGATCTTCTTAGGTGAAACATTTGTAAACGGTTTAATTATTCTATTGGAATTTAATTCCTTTCTGAATTCATGGAACAATGATTTATCATTATCAATCATTGTTTATGTCATTTATGTCACTTATTGTCAGGCTTCATCTTTGTTTATGCTATCATAATGATCCAGGTATTATGTTCTATTTATATCGGATTTTTTTAAAGTGTCCGTCGAACAGGGTAAACATCAGCGTATATCGAACAGAACTGGAATTTTTATTCAAACAAGTGCGCTTATTTTATTAGCTGAAAATTTCCACAGGTAGAATTCTTAAGATGGCACACGGATTTGGCATAAATGATATCTTCTGTTTATTTCTAACGTACCGTTCTCTGATAGGCTTTATGAAGGCAAATGTTCGTAACTCAAAGGACGAAACGTATCGGCTAAGATGAGTTTTTTTTAATTTTTATTCATATTGTCCTTTAGAATTATCAGTCATTCAGTGAAGTGACATACATGATACACGCTTAGGCGATCATGTCTCAAAAGAGACATGACTGACTGGGCAGTTACTCCGCAGTAATTTGCCATTACTTCCTGCGGTAGACTGGAAGCCAGCCAAGGCAATAGAACCCAATCTGTCCTATTATTTAACCCATAACTGGAGGGAAGAGACGGATTAATACCTTTTCAAAGGGTATTTGGACGTAAGTGAATGCAAGGAATTCAACTAGAATTCGAACTCTGCTCCCCGATTTCTCATTCCGAGCCGATAACCACTGCACTACATCGCACATTTTACATTGCAAAATCTCTTAAATCGGAAAGAGATTTCGAAAACTTAATCGTAATAAACAGAAACAAAACTGGCCACAACGTTGATTTTACAAATGTCCCTCTAATTAAAAATAAAGACATACTTCTTTACGTCGAAATTACTCGGAGTTATTACTTAGAAATATTGTTCCAGCTATAAACACATGTCAAAAACATTATACTACATCACCAAACTTTATTGACTCCATGGATAAAGAATCTAACGTTTGTTTATCTAAACCAATATGTTTGTACGTAAAAACGTTCTTCTTCTATTTGCCGTTTTACTTCAGGACGTAGGCAATCATGACTTTCCATATCTCTCTATCCTTAGTGACTCTTAATATGTCTTCTCTTGTTACCCCACCCAAACCCGGCTCTGCCATCCATTTTGCTCAAGTCGATCAAGTATTTTAGCGTTGCTTTCCCCTGTCTGTCTTTCCCTTTATCTGACTTGTGAGTATCAGATTCTCGAAGCTCTACTTCCTCATTATATATCCCAGGAACTTTAGCTGTATTTTCCTGATACGAAATAGTTTCCTTTTCGTTTACATCCTCTCAAAAATCTCGCCGTTTCTCACATGTTTGGTCCATAGTATTCTCAGTATCCATCTGAGGAACCGCATTTCGGTTGCTTCAAGTCTCTTCTTTATCTTTGGGTAGATCGTACAGCATTCACTACCACATTGAAGAATAGCCACCACATAGCAATCCAGTATTCTCTTCTTTGCTTCCAGCAAAATTTTCTTGTCTCAATAATCGATTCGGCTTCTAGAATTATTACATACATCTAAACTTATTTATGAATGGAACTTTGTCTGTGTGTGTGTGTGTGTGTGTGTGTCCGTTACCTATTGATTCCGAAACGGCTGAACCGATTTTCCTGAAAATTTACACAGTTGTACTATTAGCGTCTGCGAGTGTCCTTAGTTAGGTTTTGTGTCGAGGTACCCCCGATAAATATCGAAAATCGATAATCGAATAAATCGGGTTATAGAAGGAGTGGTCCGATTTGAATCAATTTGATACACTTCTAGACAAAGACATAAGAAACGATATTCATAAGTTTCAAGGTTGCAGTTCTTACAATAGTGCAGAAAATCGATAATACATATATATATATATATATATATATATATAAGGCAAGTTGTTTCTCTGTGTGTCTGTTTGTCTGTCTGTATGTCCCTTATACAAATCCACAATTTTTATCCGATTCTGACCAAACTTCACACAAATATTCTTTAGGCTGAGTCTGAGATCCAGGACCATGGATTAGTTTTAAAGCTTTCATTACACCCGAGTAACGCCGGGTTATACTGCTAGTACAGCAAAATTTGCGCTGTTTCAGTAAAAGGTTGAACCCGTTAATTTCTTAGAACTTCGGAAAGACGTGCCGTCTCTCCTTTCATTCGTAACAGCATAAATTATGCTCACAAGTTAAACGCACGTGAAACTTGAATAAGCAAGAAAAGTCAAACACAAAAAATGAAAATACAAGGAATTCTTTCTTTTTTCTCCTTATCTCATTTTTGATGATTCTTTAATAAAAGTAAAACCTGTAAGATTGATTAACATTTCTTATTTATTCTAATGTATATCATGTATGTGTGTGTGTGCGTGTGTGTTTGAAAGAAGAAAACTTTCCGTGTGATGCTTTTCATCATTTAGAGATTCATTGAAATTGAAGTGTTTTTTTTTTTTTTACGTTAGTACAGTTATACATGCGAAGAGAGGAGAGGGGTCACTTGAACTTTTAATTTAAACACATCTTTGTAAAATATGTATTTGGATGTATCTTCTATCCGATTAGATAAAAATAAATAAGAATCTTTTTCATTTTATCGCATTTTTATTAATTAAAGCACAATGTGATAATAAAATATTTGCGAAGAAAGAAGAAATAAAATCGGCAGAACCATTTGCTTAT
>JBBBDQ010000456.1:2752500-2850778 GCA_037127315.1 Ascarosepion bandense
CAAACGTATTTAAACTATACACAAATTAAGTGTGTTTATATGTCGGTAACGTGTCTGAATGACAATACGAAATACATTTCCATTCAAAATTGCAGCGAAATAATGTATACAAATGAAAAGAGGTGGACGATTTTCTTTTTTAAAATGGAATATGTTTATGTGCACATATACAGTTTGTGCTTGTATTAAAAAAGTAGTATTCGATGTATAATAACAGAGCGAACATTTTTGTTTATATAAATATGTATTTCTTTAATATATATATATATATATATACATAAGTAATAATAATAAATATATATATATATATATATATATATATATATATATATATATTAATGGACGTATTTTTATTCTGACATTTTTATTACTGCTAACCTCATTTAAGTAGATACAGGTATTTTAAATAGACACCTCGTTATTTTCTTTCATAATTATTCATAAATAATATGTGTTGCATTTACCGGCTTGCGTACTCGAGTAATGTTAATTTTGAAAATGTGGTCTTTGCAAATTCGAAACTTGCCAGGGAGCACATATTTTTTATTATATTTTCTTGAGTGCACAAACCGCTTGACCTACTACACACTTTTTCTTTTAAACAAACAATGGGGCTTCTATTTCAAACACGGGTATCCACTTAAAATAACGTTTGCTGTAAGAAATATATATATATATATATATATATATGTTATATATATATGTACATATATATGTGTGTGTGAGTGTATATGTGTGTGTGAGTGCATATATGTGTGCGTACGTGTGCATACGTGTATGTGCGGGCGCGTTAGCTGAAGTATGTTTCTGTGCGACTGCATTTTTATACATTTATTTCTTTATATCAGTAATAACCTAATATAATCGACTCATGGCTTTTTTTACGACACTGCCATCTGACCTTTCATTATTTACCTACTGTTATCAGGTGTCGTCATACGTGCTCCTCTAAACAAATCATCTACGACAGATACGATGACAATTGTGACTTGAAAGAGTTGGCCTTCACGAGCGACACCATCCACGCACTGACGTCCCCAAAAGATTTCGACACTGAAAAAGAGAAAGCGGGAGACAATGGACTGAAAATATAGTTTACTGGAACTTTATTGGCATACAAAACGGAATGAAAGAGAACAAAAAACTTTTTGAATGAATTTCGATATGCATGATCTACGCAATTGCTTTCATATATATATATATATATATATATATATATATATATATATATATATATATGCACATACATACATATATACATACACATAAGATGTTCACACTGCGAAGTTAACAAATATATTCCTAAAATTAAACACTTTTATAGAGGGCCCGATTTAAATAACTTTCGTCTTTTGTTGAGTAAAGTTTGTTCAACATCTACATAAGTCTGATTCTAATTGAGATTAAACATAATTTAATTAAAAAGAAAGCCATTTACCAAGATGAAAGTTTATAGCATTTCTTTACTTGTTAGATGTCCCACTTTAAATTTTTATCCATATATATATATATATATATATATATATTTTTCATTTTTATTGACAAATCATCTATTATCACTATGCGGGTTACTTAAAAAGTGATAAAAACATTAAAATATACAAATAGTAACGACCGTATATACTCGAGTATAGGGCGATTTTTATGATCACGTTTTTAGCAAAATATAGTCGTTCGCCCAATACACAGTTAATTTTTGAAGAGTTTAAAAATAATATATTTTCAGCAATCGGTTTCATTATACACAGATAAATTTTTACTGGAGGGGTTAAAATTCATAGAAATAAAGAGGTCACAGAATCGACTTAAACACGAGTATATACGATATAATAAATGTTAGACTATATGATCAAACATATATTTTTAGATAATTAAATTTAAAAGTTTAAAAATTTTCCCTTCCCTCACTTTCTTGCGCATGTGTAGTCACAATCACATAAATAATAATTTAGCCCAGTAAAATCCTAAAGTACGAAACACATCACACGAAATATTTTCCCACTTTGTCATTATATTTCCTAATCTATATACATATATATATATGTATTGTAATAGTTGTTACAATGGTTTATAAATTAATGGTATCACTACACAAAAAATTTCGCGTTTCGAAGTTGACCATGTGTTTTGGTCGTTTCTTCTTCGGGTGATCAAGTTGGTATGTAAATTATCTGGTTGAAAAGGACTTGAATTTATAAACCATTGTAACAACTAATACAATATAACGCTCTACGTTTGTATCGAGCACTCTTTATAAAAGTAAATGCATGAACAGCAGGTTAAAAAACCTACGAGTTCCACAACTTTGTTACAATATATATATATATATATATATATATATATATATATATATATTAGGAAATACATTTTTGTATAGGTGCGTGTATGTGTATATGTGCAAGTACATGATGTCATGTAGAGAATAATTCCTCATAAGGCACGTTGGAATGTACATGTGCATAGAAACTGGTGCTCTGCGGATTATACAAAAAAAGAGTAACAGGTTATGCGTTTAAAGGAGAGTGAATGAGGGGAAAAAGAAAAAGTGAAATCGTACTATAATGCCACAATCTCCATCATAAGGTTTGCATCCTTCTATAGTTTGACTAACATTAGACTAACCACCCTAAAAAAAAAAAAGAAAATGCTTCAGTTTAACTTATTTTATCACCAGTAACTCCGCATGAGTTTCCAAAACGAGAAATTATCATTACGAAAACATTGATCTAAAGAAAGAAACGTTGTCTAATTTACGCAAAGCTAGCCTACCCCTACAACGAAAACAAAAAATTAACCCTACTTCCAAAACGAGAAATTATCGTTACGAAAAGCGTTGATCTAAAGAAAGAAACGTCGTCTAATCTACGCAAAGCTAACCTACCCCTACAACGAAAACGAGAGATTATCCCTACTACCAAAACGAGAAATTATCATAACGAAAAGCTTTGATGTAAAGAATGAAAGATTGTCTAATTTACGCAAAACTAGCCTACCCTACTACGAAAACAAGATTGTTTAATTTGCGCAAAAACAAAAGAATGTTTAATTTACGCAAAGACACAGACCATATAAGACTGTTTAAAAACTTAGCGGAATTTGAAGGACATCCTCTTGAGACTCCATTTTCAAATTTCATTATGTGTAAGATCAGATCAATTTGAAGTGTATTATCTGTTATTTTCATTTCTAATGTAAATGGTAAAATTTTCTCTTTCCCCCTAAGGAAACATTCAGCAATCATTGTTCGAGCAGATAATGATATTTTGTTTAGAATTTGTAAATCTTTCTTTGAGAAGAATTTTTAGGTATCTCTAATCGGTGAACTTAAAGTCGATCGAAATCCCTACTGTGTCGTAATGGTGAACTATCCTAGTTCATTAACTACTATCAGACTTCGAGCTACCCAAAAGTGCGAAATGATCTCTACCATCGTTAGACACATTTACAAGTCGTCGAAAAATACATTTGCTAATGAATTATTGCAGACACCGCATTACTGAAGGCTATTTGTAGCAGTTATTAACAAACCTCTACCACGAAAACACTGTCTATATAATCCTATTTAAAAATGGCGGAGTTCTAAGCACAGCCACTTGAGACTCAAAATTTCAAGTAAAGTTGTTTACGCGGCGGTAATTACATTTTAAGCAAATGATGTTAGTGCAGATAAAATGTTGTATATTTGAGGGACCAAATCGGTAACTGTCTGTCTTGCAAGATTCAAAACTTTGAATTATAGTCCGCATAAAATAACTTCGACTACAACGACTCAAGAAACAAAAAGAAAATAAAGAAAAAGAAACCACTAACTCAGAATCTTAAATTTAAATGAATTAAATATTTTTTAACTAATTAAATATATTTTAATTTGAAAACGTATCATTTTATAGCGTAAAAAGTCTATAAATTAGTGCATTGGAATAAATATCGCCATGTTGTATGCCATCTCATGGATTGTCACATCCACGGAAAAGCTTAGCAGTTTTTTTAACTGTTTTACAATATGTTTTATGATACTGGATTTTTTAAAATCATTCCATCTCTAGCCACTAAGCAACAAAGGAGAGTTAAAAAATGAGAACAAGCAAACATTATTATGGAACTAAAATAACTCGACTGCCTCCTTCTGATGTTAATTATAACTGTCCTTTTCGTTTTCATAAAATTTCGTTCGGTCTGTTCTATCCTTTTGTAGAACCATATTTCCGTTGATTCAAGTCACTTTTTGTGAAACTATCCAGCATTTAGACGATATTCCATAACAGTAAATTGTTCTTTTCTTTGTTTCTAATGAACATTTCCCATTGCTAAATACACTGCTTAGCTTTTGGAGGGCTTATTTTGCTATCTCAATGCGCCTTCGGTTTTCGGTTTGCGCTTTACCTCTTCTGTTATTACAGACTCTTTGTTACTTTCCTAAAAATTAAAGCTCAGTTCACATGATTTATCAAAGAAATAAATATCCATTTTGCCGAATCGATGAAATCGTTTCCATATGTAGACGCTTCGGTATTCACCGGGTGTACACCTTCAGCTTTTTTTCACATTTATTTCATTACATTTTCTAATTTCACATTACAATAGTAGATTATCAGATGTAACGTATACTTAAAGAAGGTCGAAAATTACACCAATCATAATATGAAATACCGACCCACTATGCTTTGTTCGCACAAATTTAACACATTCGGACACATGTTGTTATTATTACAATCTTTCGGTCGATATACTCTCCGGCCTTATCGATCTTCGTAATCTTCAGAGAATTTCGAGCTGAGACTACAGAACAATGATCTAGTCGATTAAACCGTCAATTTCCTGCGTTTGGTGATATAGAGATTGTGAGCTCAATTCCTGAGCTGATCATTGTACACTTAGACACTCTGGTAACAGCGCGAGTATTTAGAATGCAGCAGGAAATAAGTACTAGACATAGCAAATAAATATGAACAGTATAACACCGTAGATGAAATAAAGGGTTGAATTCAAAATTCTTTGATGAACGCCGGGGTAAGGAGCACAACGGCCGAAACGTTATGGTAATAAGAAATATGAGGAATCTATTCCGAATGTTAATAACTTAAATAATGATAATTTCTCGTCCAAGTAATTCAGATAGAAATTTACTCTCATTATATATTTTAGATTTTATTATTACAGCGTATCAGTCGGTTTATTCTACGTATTTCTTCATGTATCTAATATGTTATTAAAGAGAAATGTGTCATTATTTGTCACCAAACAAGGTGACGATGAAAATATTGTTACCGACCTACACAGTGCCCCACGTCTAGCTAAACAGTTTATACTTTTCTCGTTCATTACCAATTTGCACCACTTGAAGGCTGTAGAATGAATCGGCCGAAACGATATGAATAGAGCGTCATTAACACAAATAATGTGCTTTATTGAGTAAAAAAAATTGTGAAATGGTAGTGACGTTTTTTTTTTTAAATATTATTCAAATCCAGTACGCAAAAAGAATTTTTTTAAATTATTTTGGGGTTTAGAATATTCGTTGGGACACTGATATTTTTCATTTATTTTTGCATGAACTAATTAAAACTAACATTTTTTATGTTTCTGTTAATTTGTATTTAAAGTCTATAAATGACGTACGCACACACGCACACACACGTACACGCACGCACACACACACACACACACATATGAAATCTTAAGAAAATTACGAAATGGTATTAACCGAATATTTATTTAAATTTATTTGTTGGTTAAAAATACTGTTCAAACAAATGAATTTAAATAGGTCGGTTAAAATCATTTTGTAACTGTTCGTAAGATTTCGTAATATTGTCTTTGTTTACGTTTGTTTACATTAGGATACAAAGCAGAGCAGATATGGATATTATGAAAAATCAGGAAGTTATGTTTTTATAGCATAATTTGACCATGTTTAATCATGGAATATTCCGTGGTCGATTGATTATGACATGTCAGATCAACTGGCGACTTCTCCTATGTGTATGAGAGTAAAAGGTTCGAGTTGTGGAAGGAGATGCATATATCCCGAACAAGATTTTTCGAATATTCAGGCCGGTGGATATATACATAAATATACTGTTTAATTAGAGAAAAACAGATTATCCACTCAAATACGAGTATCCATTAAAAATAATGTTCAAACATATATCCAAGAATATAGTTTAAATAATAAACAATTTTACTTTCTTTTTTTATGCATTCTGTCCTTGTAGAAAAATGTTTTACTTTGATAAATTTGTTTCGGCCGATAATGCCTTTACAATTTTTCAGATATTACAGTGGGTATATTCAGTGTTAAGTCATTTGTTAATATGGACTGTATCTGCAGAAAATGCATTGGTAGACAAATTAACCCTTTGTTGCATATTACGACTGTAACCTTTGTTGCATATTGGTTACAATTGTCACAATATGCAACAAAGGGTTAAATCATTTCACAGGAATTAATAATATTTTTTATTAATTTTATTAACATCTTAGATAGTAATCTACTATTTTAAACATATTCCAGTAGAGTTCGTTTTAATTATTAGAAAATGTTTGATAACAGTGCAATGCAGCTTTCTAACTGGCTCGGAATAGGCACCAATTTCTTTTCGATAATAAAAGAGTTTATTATATAATGTCACTGATCATATTAGCCATTTCCTTATAAAGAAATATTTGACATTCATTGACTGAAAAAATGTTAGTGATAATCGAGAGATGTTTTTTTTATTTTTATTTCCTGGCTATTGAACTGTAATCAGTGTGTAGTGTCTGCTTTCTGGCGGCGGAAGTACATTTTGTCTACAAATTTTATTTCACCTTTCAGAGAGAGGGTAAAAAGTTTTTGTCTTTGTCTTTGGGCCGAGCGCAGCTGATTATATTATTGAGAGTCTCCCTGAACCGGTTCCCGTGGCAATATCTCCCTCATTATTCTGAAGAAGTAGGGATAGATAGTAATACCGATACAAGCGCAACTTACATCTTGGCTGTTTTTGGACCTTGGCCGAGCGCACTTGTTGAGCCCCTCCCCCAGCAAACTGACCAGCCTGAATGCGAAGTCTAGTATCAGTTCTCGCCTTATTTGAATTGGGAGATGGCTCCGAGTCCCGGCAGTAATTTCTCTATTAAACTAAGTGTGGTGAGGTTGCTGTATTATCCATGGCATTGTGTCATTGTTCACAGCGACTGGGCAGTTTTTAGCTAATATACATATTCTTGCCTATAGAAAAATTCACATAATAAAAGACCTTGTGTCACAGCCTTCATTAGTGACGAAGGTCAGATAAATGTTAAGTGTATTATCAGTTATTCTCATTTCTAATGTAAATGGTAAAACTTCCCGCTTCCCTCAGAGAAAATATTCAGCAATAATTGCTGAAGCAGCCAGTGATATTTTGAAAATCTTTCTTTAAAAATAATTTTTAGGTATCTCTAATCGGTGAACTTAAAGACGATCGAAATCCCTACTGTGTCGTAATGGTGAACTATCCTAGTTCATTAACTACTATCAGACTTTGTACTACCCAAAAGTGCGAAATGATCTCTACCATCGTTAGACACATTTACAAGCCATCGAAAAATACATTTGCTAATGAATTATTGCAGACACCGCATTACTGAAGGCTATTTGTAGCAGTTATTAACAAACCTCTACCACGAAAACACTGTCTATATACTCGTATTTTAAAATGGCGGAGTTCTAAGTACAGCCATTTGAGACTCAAAATTTCAAGTAAAGTTGTTTACGCGGCGGTAATTACATTTTAAGCAAACGATGTTAGTGCAGATAAAACGTTGTATATTTGAGGGACCATATCGGTAACTGTCTGTCTTGCAAGATTCAAAACTTTGAATTATAGTCCGCATAAAATCATTTCGACTACAACGACTCAAAAAACAAGAAGAAAATAAAGAAAAAGAAACCACTAACTCAGAATCTTAAATTTAAATGAATTAAATATTTTTTTAACTAATTAAATATATTTTAATTTGGAAATGTATCATTTTATAGCGTAAACAATGTATAAATTAGTGCATTGGAATAAATATCGCCATGTTGTATGCCATGTTATGGATTGTCGAAACCACGCCAAAACTTAACTGTTTATTTTAATGCGTTTTCCACTACACACTTTGATATTGGATTTTTTAAAATCATTTTACCCCAAGCAACTAAGTAAAAACGGAGTGTTAAAAAATGAGAAAAAGCAAACATTATGATGAAGTGAAAACGATAAAAGAAAATGAATCGCGACAATGTATAATGATTGAAATTGCAATTAAATTTTTGAGGATCTAAGTTGGCTGGAAAGCAAGAAGCCGGAAGAGAGTTCCACGGATGATAAGTGCGAGAAAAGAAACCGTTAGCAAAAACCTTGCGGTTACATCAAGACAGTTCGGCAGTAAGGTGATGAGACCTTGCTGCCATTCTTGTAATGCATTTAATTTCATAAAGCCTAGCTACCATGAAGGAAAACTCATTATCCTTAATATATTTATCTAAATGACACAAAGAATGTATTCCGGATTGAACAATATTGCTTTAATTTTATCAGTTTGAGAAGAATGAAACTAAACAAATGTATGTCGTTTTTTATTATTCTTATTTCACTGATTGTGATCCCGAAAAGATATAACAAAGATATTTGTTTTTTTACGAATGTTTAGAAAACATATTATCTGAAGTACGAATAGTAAAAATATAACATTCACAATGTTTCTTGTTTCATTTATAGTGTCTATAGTATTATAGATATACTATGTCCCTTGTACACGAGTCGTGTTCTTAACTAGCCTCATCAGTTCGAAACATTTATATAGATGTAATAAATAGCGCAAACCCGTGAGTAAATATCGAAATTTCCACCTCGATATTACTGTTTTCTCGGAACAATAAAACTCTGAGTCTTGGCGAATACCACACTTATTCGAGCCTTATGTGGACTCTTTAATGCATGGCACCAAACCCGTTCGTAAATATCTACACTTTCACCTCTATGCATCCGCTTTCTTGGACCAATAGTTAAAAATGGCATTGGGGGTGTGAAGGTTGTGCCTTGGCAAAAACCATACTACGTCGTGAATTGTGAAGTGGCAACACAGAATCACCAACTGAGCTTGATACCAGAAAAGTAATCGCTTGATTGGCAACAGCAAAACTGTATATTACATCTCATACAACGATAAAATAATAGTACAATGAAGATGGTGGCGTTCCACATTACTTCAAATAAAAGATTAGGAAGGAAACCCTCATTAGTACAAGAAATAATGATAAACAGCTAATGGACTTAAAACAAACTTATGTTCTTAACAAAAAGGTTTCAAGTGAAAGATTATATAGATTTCACTAACAGCAGTACTGGTTGCTAGGTGAATGAATGTCGAAAGTTTCCTGATAAGAAAACGGCTACTATTACATTTATTTTATAGCATAATGTAGTATAATATATGTCTACGTCTATATCGTGTTGAATACACTGGTTCCCGTCCGCTCACCGAAGTTAAGCAATATCGAGCGTGGTCAGTACTTAAATGGGTGACCATTTGGTGCTGTAAACGTAAGGACCAAGAATGGTCCACCGGTCCTCTAGGTTTGAGGGTTGGGTGCAGGGCTAACAAATTTGCCCCGTAAAAAAACAGTTTGTTACAGAAACAACAACAAAAAGTTGCTGCCCTATGCACCATCTGCGTGTGATGGATAATCTACGAATACGATATATAGTATATTATTATACAGTGTGGCATTATAGTCTAGTATCGCATTTATATTTTCAGAAATATAAATATATAAAAAATGCCACAATAAAATAAACATTTCCGCTTTATTTACAATTTGTTGAATAACGAAAAATATTCAAAAATTATAATTTGTAGAGGAACAATATGACCAAAGAGATACGATAGAAACTGTATCTAGTTTTAGTAGACACGTTTCATTCACTAACAAACATTATCAAGACAGAAAACGTTTTTGCCTTGATAATGTCCCTTAGTGGATGGAACATGTCACTTAAAACTAAGTACAGTTTTCTTCTTGTCGCTTTCTTTTATTCATAGAAAATATGCATATTAAAATGATAGTCAATGTTTCTTTGTAAAATAATGAAATATTAGTTTCATTTTCATAAAAATCAAAAGAACTTTGACTCTCTCGAAAGTAGGTGACAAGCGCTTTGGCGTGCATGGGACCACGTTTAATAGACAAAACGTTCGTATATTGTGCCCTGACCTTCCAGTTAATGAATTATGTTTTTGCTTTTAATAAAATTAAGGAAAGCTTAAATACTTGGAAAAAAAAATAGTAACTGTCTCGAGCTAGTTTCGTGTGTCCAATTACTGCCTCAATTCAATACTTAATTCTTACAACCAACATTTCGAATGAGGTTTTTCAAAGCAAGCTCATTCACACATGCGTGAAGATTAGTACAAAATATTATTCCAGCTCCTTCTTCAAACTGACCTCGTTCCAGAATAAGCTTAATAATTTTTCAACAAGTATACCTTGTTTAAGTAAGCAATTTTAAAAATCAACACGAGATTTTTCTTACTAAAATGTCGATTAAATTTAACATATTCAACATTAATAAAAAATAATGCATTTTATACAGAGTTGGTTTAGAAACTTAGCATAAGCAAAACAAACTCACAAGTTTGGTAACAAAAAAGAATCCATAATGACTTCAAAATCCGCGAACATTTGTCATCTTTTTATAGTCAGTTAATTTAATTTGTAAAGTATAAAAATGTCGGTAAAAAAAGCAAATGTTGATAAGAGAGCGACGGTCAAAATGCATTGGTCCCAATCAGACTGGGTTCCCACTACCACCGGTTAAAGGGCTCAAGATTAGTATGTACCACTCATCCAACAGAGTAATGTTAATATATACCGTGCAAATACTTTCGAAGAAATAATCACTGGCAGAGAAATACTAAAATTTAGATTAAATAAATCTGTCGCATCTATATACACATTCTCCAAGTTGTTTCTGACAAAACGAGAAAATACAACGAGAAAATAATGGCACAATGAAGATGGTGGCGTTCCACATTACTTCAAATAAAAGGTTAGGAAGGAAACCCTCATTAGTACAAGAAATAGTGATAAACAGCTAATGGAATTAAAACAAACTTATGTTCTTAAAAAAGGTTTCAAGTGAAAGATTATATAGATTTCACTAACAACAGTACTGGTTGCTAGGTGAATGAATGTCGAAAGTTTCCTGATAAGAAAACAGCTACTATTACTATTACTTTTTATTTTAACGTATAGTGTAGTATAATATATAGTATATTATTATACAGTGTGGCATTATAGTCTATTCTCGCATTCATATATTGTGCCTCTCTACAGCAGTAAAGATAAGTCATAGCAGCTTCTTAAGCCCGGTTTCAAGGGGAGGATGACATTTAGAGTGCGTATAGAAGAACACAATTTATTTTAAGTAGGAGTATTCATGTATTAAAGTTTTAAAATATAAAAAATATTGCGTCATGACGGCAGGGAATATCAAGACATCTAGTGTCGGGAAAAATGAATGCGCAGCTCAGACATTTAACAAATGTTCACACATCTCCAATATTCTTCTCTTTTTGCATGTTTTTTTATTATATTTTACATCAATTTATATTTATATGTTAAACTACTTTAAAACTTTTTTGTATGTTATTCTTTTGTATTGATTTTTCACCGTGGTTTGATATGTTTTGTTTTTTGTTGTTTTTTTTTTCCGCGACTGGGATATTATATATCACGAATAGAATATCCATCTATATTGCTGAGAGCAGTATTTGCATTGTTCACTGTTATATTCATTTTCAGTCATGGTCCCGATGTTTTGGCCATTGTACGCTCCAGATTTCGTCAGGTGATATACGTTTAAATTTTGAAACAAATGATTTATTTAGATTATTTTAACCAGAGCTTTTATACACTGGACCATGTCCCCATTGAATAAAAACTCTGGTTGAAGTAATCCAGTCAATTACTCAAAGAATTGTTAGTTCAATACCTGGCCAAAGCAGAGGGGAACAAAATCGTGGAGAGTTAAATTACTAGAAGAAAATAACTGTAACTGAGGTATCAAAAATAGGCATGAAACTTCGAACTAGAACAATCTATGTCAGTGGATTAAATAAAAGGCTATGTTCATAATTCCAAAGTATATAGCCTGAAAAA
Organism: Ascarosepion bandense; assembly: GCA_037127315.1. Taxonomy (NCBI): domain Eukaryota; kingdom Metazoa; phylum Mollusca; class Cephalopoda; order Sepiida; family Sepiidae; genus Ascarosepion; species Ascarosepion bandense. The sequence continues at coordinate 2,764,670 of JBBBDQ010000456.1, forward strand.
GGTAGGAGCGTATAACTGTCAAAACATCGTCAATATGACAATAAAGATAAGGACAACAGTTCGAACTATGTAAATATTGGGAATCTACAATAGTTTAAAATTTTATATTTTCTTGTTAAAAATAAAACATTGGTTATTTTTATTGTGGTCAATAAGTGGAATATTTTAATCAATAAACGATATTTTAAGTAAATAAAAATGCTTCTTTTTTATTTTACTGTAATTTTTGTTTATGCTTGAGCCTTGAATAATTAAATGGAGAGACTCCTATTATTTTCTGTTCAAATTGTAGCGTAAAAATCAAACAATTCATTAAAAAGTTGTCCCTGCCAAAAAAAAAACGCAATCTGAAAGGCAGATGAAAAATATACTAAACTCTATTAGACGTTAATTATATTTTTCTTCTATGTAATTTTTTCTTTATATTTATCAGTCTAAATTTATTCAAAGACGAGTATGCCCCTGCCGTCAAAACGATGACAAAATATTTTAGAGTGCATTATATATGTAAATTAATACACCACGGTCTTTATTATAACAGACAGAATACATACACTCTTATATATATATATCTATAAGTCAGCCATCGCCTCTTTCCCTGACGATCCTTGCTCTACTTCCGTACTTTCGTATCGAGCACTTTTTCTGGTGTTTAGGTTCCGTCTTGGTTTTTTTTTTCTTGATGCTTGACTATTTGTTCTTGTTCCGTTGGTTTCTTTTTTTTCATTCCCAATACATGACGATATATTTCTCGTCGGATTTTGACGGATTTAGGTTCTGTTTGTTGGTATTTTTTCGAATATTTATGTTTATTTTGATTAGTGTAAACTTACGAATTCTAGTTTATTTATATATATATATATATATATATATGTGTGTGTGTGTGTGTGTGTGTGTGTGTGTGTGTGTGTGTGCACTGTGAGACTAATCTCAACCCCTCGATTTCCTCCTCTGATTTCTCGATCCCTGATATCTTTCCCTATTAAGGAAAAATTACACCGTCTATAGGCATGTGTTTTGGGGGGGGGGCAACATTATTGAACACCTCCCTGTAGCTAGAGTGACATCACTCGAATCCACTACCCACCAATATGTATGTCTCCGTCTATCACTTCTCAGTTCGGTTAGCTACCTTTTCTTCCTTTACCGTTCCCCGTCTTCTTCCGACTGCTTCTTTCTAGACAGCATTTCTGACAATATAGATAAGGCTACTTCCCACCACCCATTTGCTCACATATCTGTGTTCGGAGATCTTAACGCCCATCATGTTGAGTGGCTAAAAGACTCTGTTACTGATTCAGTTGGAATCCACGCCATGAACTTCTCCATTTCCCATTCCCTTTTTACCCACGCGCTTTCCCATCATCCCCTCAGAACACGCCTCTCTATTAGATCTATGCTACACATCTGTACCTGACTTCTGACAAGTCTCTCAGCTTTGTCCTCTCAGCACTTCCGATCATGATGTTGTCTCTCTCAATATTTCTCACCACTCTCACTCCCTACGAGAGCCTTCTACCTATAGGATCTCTTACTGCTACCAGCTGACTAGGACACGTTTCGCGATTTCCTATGCGACGTCCCTTGGCGAAAAGTATTCGATTTCCCAGTTGATGACTGCTCCTCTGAGATTTCTTCCTGGGTGAAAGCTGGAATTGATGCCTTCATACCAGCCAGGATGTTTCGTCTTAAATTTCATTCCTGCCTCTGATACTCTCCAGTCTGTTCGGCAGCCATTGCCCATAGGAACCACTACTTCCAACTATCTCAGAGACATCCATCTGACCACAATAGGCGCCTATTTACCACTGCTCGTAATGAGTGCAAGAGGATCCTGAATGACGCCAAGCGGTTGTTCGTTGAGAGAATGAGACAGCGCATAGCTGACCGCAAGTTCGGCTTTAAGAACTATTGACGGCTATGCAAACGTGTGCTGAACAGCAAATCTTCCATCCCTCCTTTAATCAATGAATTTGAGGGTTCTCACAGCATCAGCGGACAAGGTCGAGTGCTTTTCTCGCAGATTCTTATCCAACTTTACATCTGACTCGTCTGGAGTACGCACACCCCACTTCTCTTTTAGAATTAAGAATTTACTGAATGATGTTTACATTACCCCATCACTGGTACCTAAGGTAATATCTAAACGTGACGCACATAAAGCGAGGGGAGGTAATGGAATCCCGGTCATTGTCCTTAAGAAATAAGCCACTGAACTCTCCCCTGTCCTCTTTAAACTCTATAATTACTGCCTTTCTCCTTCCTGTTTTCCTGCATGCTGGAAGTCCTCTTCTGTGGTTCCTGTATTCAAGAACTTGGGGGAACCCTTGGACCCATTCAGTTCTCAACCTATCAGCCTCCTACCGATTTTCGGGAAAGTCTTCGAGGCCATTAAAAATGCTGAAATAGTCCTTACAGCCCAAAAATTATTCTCAGACAGGTAGTACGACTTCCACTTCGCTAGGTCCCCGGCCGATATACTAACGACTATCACGGAGTACATATACTAGGCCCTTGATATGTCCGGCGAGGTTCGTGCTTTTGCCCTGGGCATCTCCAAGGCTTTCGATATGATGTGGCACGCTGGTCTTCTACGCAAGCTACGCGGTTATGGTATCACCCAACGCTTGTTTGATCTTATTAAATCTTTCCTATCTAACCGCATAATGCCTTCACATTCTACTGTACAAACGCTGGTGTCCGTCATGGCTCTATTCTAGGCTCGACACTCTTCATTAATTTCATAAATGATCTCTCCGACGTGATCAAGTCAAAGCAGATGACACCATAATTTACTCCCGCACCAGTAAGAAATCCGGCGAAGCGGACAAACATAACCTCGCTGCTGATCTTGAGAGGGATCTACAATCAGTGGTGAAATGGGGAAAGAAGAGGCTTGTAAATTTCAATATGTCTAAGACGAAGCTGCTGTCTATCAATCTATCAATCATCAGCTGCAACCTCTCCTACCTCCCATAAACATGGACCAAGCGAGTCTCCCTGAGAGCCATATACTTCGTCTTCACGGCCTTACCCTCTCTTCCGATCTCAAGTGGAACCATTACATTGAATAAATTGCTACATCCACTGCTAGGAAGTTTAGATTACTGTGTCAAGCCAGGATGATTTTTCCGCCTGAATCCATCCTGCACATATACTAATCAACCATCCATCCGTGCATGGAATACTGCTGATATATATGGTTAGGCGCCTCTGCAGTTCATCTCAGTGTTCTCGACAGGCTCCAAAGAAGAATCAGTAATGTCATAGGTGGCGTTACCGCCTTGCATGGGGTGAAACGATTAATATATATATATATATATATATATATATATATATATATATATATATATTAACTTCACTGGTAGATAACATAATGATTGCAAAATTATAAAACAATAATCCATTGTTAACGTACAAACACGGCGCAAAAGCTTTCATATCTACTAGTAAATTTTAATAACTGGTATTAAAGGGAATGAGTGTGACAGAAGGTATATATATATATATATATATATATATATATATATATATATATATATATATATTACGTTTTGGGGGACAAAAAGTATCCCATCTGATATACAAACCAATAAATGTCGGTTTCCGTAAACTGAACTAAGAAGACCGAAGGAAGATCTGCTCACCAAAACATCAAGAAAGGTAAGGGAAGAATTTATATCCTTTTCTTATGTAAATTTTAAAGCTGGATGTATATTATTGAAGTACGAAAGGAAATAGTCTGCTTCAATCTCATCATTACAGAGACAAAAGTGTCATCTACATAATGAAAATAAACATCAGGTTTATTAGACTTAGATAACACACTCTCCTCATGGAATACAGAAAAGATGTTTGCTAAAATGGGTCCCAAGGAGGAACCCATTGAAACACCATCAATTTGCTTATACATGACGCTGTCGAAACTAAATTAACTAATTTAGTTAATTAAATAAACTAATTCAATGGACATTGTTGCAATTTGCATCAGTTCGACAAATATCTCCTCAGGAATAAGAGGAGGTGACGACTCACACGATATAAGGCATCAACACATATGTCAATAATCTCAGCTAAAGGGAGGCAGGTAAAGAGTATATACAACGGTCTTTCTTATTATGAAGAGTACAATGCATCACTATAGAATGGAGATCTGATTTGAAATTTTAATGCAATAAATATAATTCTACAGAAAGAACCTCATAATACTACGATCACGATGCCTTTTATAACAAAGATGTTCTAAGAAAAATATAAACAAAAAAGACACATATGCGGGTTATCCAAGAGTAAATATTCTCCGTGTTCATTTTCCTATTATAGGCATTATTATATCTATATGGTAACAATTTTACACATGGATAGAAAGAAAGGAATGACAAATATGAATTTTTCTGAAGCATATTTTTTAATATGAATCAATAAATACTTATAATAATTTTATCGAGCACAAAGAAACTATAACATATGCATACAACAAGCAGTGGGAAATCCAAAAAAAGCTAGAAGGAAATTTTCAAACAGGAAAAGGGGTAGGCCTGTGGTATCTTTTTATATTTAGTGAGATCATATGCTTTTCTCTGGATGTCCTACCACTGTGGGCTTTTCGCGAGTGTTTCTATGCAGTTTACATAGCACCTGACGTTCCTTAGTCTCTAACAGGACGTCACAAGATAACTGTGACTTCCTTTCAATCAAAGGGCGATCATCGGCATTTACATCAATACTCACTTATATTCAGTGACCATGAATTATAAGGAGGAAGCAAGATTTGAAAATCTGGTACTCTAAGGATATATCCTAGCAAATAGAAAAAAAAGAGGAAGCAGACCACCGACCTGACGAGCCTATGTGGATAAGTAGTAGAACGGGGTTTTTGAAGGTTGACAGGCATGAAAAGTTACAAAGAACTACAAAGGATAGGAAGTGGTGGAGAGAAGAGATCGCTTAATGCACCATTAAATCAGAACCTATGATACTGGATCGAAACATATAGACATGTTGTACCTGCCGCCAAGACAATTCTGAGTTTCATGACGCACAGCAATCGTCAGGAGCTAAATGAAAACTAAATCTGAATAATTTAAGTACTGATCGGATATATATATATATATATATATATATATATATCCGAGTGAATAAGGAACGAAGAAAAATTTGCAACGTCCAAAATATTAATTTAAAATAGTGCTCGATATATGATATAGAGCTGTGAATATTTATTATAAATTATATTTTCGAACATGTACAAAATTTCTTTTTAAATCCACTACAACTTCCTATGTCTCATAAGGTGGTGTGGAAAGAAATGGAAGACCTCTTTTTTTATATTTGGGAGTTGTGTGTGGGATGTTGGTGGAAGTTAGCGATAAGGGAATCAGTCAGTTAAGTGCCATACGTGATACACGCTTGGGCGATCATGTCTCGAAAGAGACATGACTGACTGGGCAGAAGATTATCCCGCAGTAGGTTGCCATTGCTTTCTGCGGTAGACTGGTTGCCGACCAAGGCTATAGAACCCAATCTGTCCTGTTATTTAACCCATAACTGGAAGGAAGAGACGGATTAATACCTTTCCCAAGGGTATTTGCGCGTAAGTGAATACAATGGATTCAACTGGAATTCGAACTCGGCTCCCTGGTTTCTCGTTCCGAGCCGATATCCACTGTACCACAACGCACATCATGATAAGGGAATAAGTCTTGTAAATTGTCCGTTAGAAGTTTGAAGAAGGTTGGGTAGGTAGGGGATATAGTTGAGTGTGTTTTATACAGCCTGGCTAGCCTTTTTTCTTTGGTTTTATTAGAGGTGGGAAAATAAGGAGGTGTAAATGGTAGAAAAGGATGGGATTGAACCTATTTTTCATGTTTATTTGTACAACTATAGAATATGTTTGTATTTGGGCACAGTTTTATAATTAATCTAATATTGTATATTTAATCTTAATTTTGAATTTAGAAAATTAGTTTTTTCTATAAAACTTTAAATTAGATTTGTTTATAGTTCATGGTGTGTAATAGGTAAAATTTGATATAAGAGGGTTAGAACTATAAATGTTTATCGTCTCTGGGGGAGGTCCTAGTTTGGGCTTGTGCAGTATTTTTCAGCATGAATGCAAGGTTAGTTGTTTAAATGTACAATTTATAGTGGATATAGATATATAAAATTTGTACATGTTCTAAAATATAATTTATAATAATATATATTTATATTATTATATATATATATATATATATATATATATATATATATATATATATATCAGTATTTAAATTATTCAAATTTAATTTACGATAAAATTCTTAAAGACAACGGTTATCAATCATCCAAAATTAACTTTGTGGAAAAATTCAGAAGCTCAAAAAGAAAAATAGAAACGGAAAATTCATATGGTATAACCCTCCTTTTAATCAGTTAGTTAACTTTAAACTGGGGCATAAATTTCTGAAACTAATAGATAAGCATTTTCCCAAAAATAATCCTATAAGCAAAATTTTCAATAGTAATACAATAAAACTAAGCTATAGCTGCTCCAACAATTTAGAGAGAATAAATAAAGTACATGACCGTAAAATATTAAAAAATAACTCAAACACTAATACCAGTCTGCCCCATAATAACAACCTTTGTAACTATAGAGACCTAAACCAATTCCCCATTCCTAATATATATTTAATGAAATCCCTCATATATGTGTTCGATTTCATCCATAGAGAATCGCAAAGTTGGGAAAATGCATATCGGAAACACCATGAACGTATTTAAAAAGCGCTTTTACAATCACCTCTCATCCTTCAATAACAAAGAAAAACAAACATGATGTCTCTTCACAAATACTTTTGGAAGTTAAAAATGAAAATAAAACACCTAAAGTTAAATGGAAAATCCTCAAACAAGCAAGAACATCTAAATCAATAGAGGAAACATGTTTTCTTTGTTTTCAAGAAAAAATTGAAATCATTAAATACATGAATAGCAACAAACTTTTAAACCAGAGGCATGAAACCACAGTAAACTGTAAACACGTTGAAGAACTAACCTTACAATCATGCTAAAAATACTACAAAAGTAAAGGCTAGGACCCCTTAGAGACGATAAACCTTTATAGTATTAACAACGCTTTTACATCAAATTTTACTTATTACACACCACAAACTGTGATCTAATTTAAAGTTTTATAGAAAAAAGTGATTTCTTAAATTTAAAATTAAGGTTAAATATACAAAATTAGATTAATTATTAAAACTGTGTTTAAATACAAAAATATTTTATATTTTTACAAATAAATGTTAAAGATAGGTCCAATCCTATTCCTCCACACCCTTAGACTTCCTTACTCTACCCCTCTACTAAACTTAAAGAATAAAGTCAAGTCATGAAGCCATAAAGCTATACCCCGTTTTCTAATATTAAATCTGTCTACAAAATTCTCGAAGCTTTCATTAATCAACTATATTCCTACCTACCCAGCTTTTCAAAATTCTAACGGACAACTTACAAGATTTATTCCCTTGTCGCTAAACCCCACCAATATCCCACACACAACTCGCCAAATATAGGAAAAGAGGCTTACCATTCCTTTCCACACCACCTGATGAGACATTGTAATTTCAATATCGAAACAAAATGTACACTTTGTTGTGATTAAAAAAAATTGTACATGTTCTAAACTATAATTTATAATAAATATTCACAGCTCTATATTATATATTGAGCACTGTTTAAAATTAATGTTTTGGACGTTGTAAATTTTTCTTCGTTCCATATTCACTCGGATATATATATATATATATATATATATATATATATATATATAATAAGAAAGTGAAAGAACAGGTTGATTAAAACCCACTGTTCAAGCAATTACTTTTACAAATTGTGCTCCACCTGAAGAAGAACACTTTTGTTCTGAAACATGAAAATTTTTGTGTAGAGATATAATGCTTATAAACCATCGTAATAACAAAATTACTATATATATATATATATATATATATATATATATATATATATATATACAGGATTAATGCAGAAGAGATGTTTGTCAATTGACTGATTAGATACATGTCAACTTCCATGTTTCATGAGAGCACCATTATGATGTCGTCACTCCTCAGGCATTAATCCTTTTTACGCTCTATCTCTACACCGATATCTGCCAATTTGCGATATAAATCCTGCTTGGAAAAATACGTTTTATCAGTAAAACCACTGAAAATAAAGAACAATCTTAGTGCTAAATATTATCACTACTCAACACTATAAATATATATATATACTGTACTATGATGATAGAGGAGTAGTCGATTAATTTGCCGGTGTGAGAAAAATTAAAATAATTAGATAAATAAAATAAAATTAAATTAAAATATATAGATACATTTTCACGTCGACAAAACCTCATGTACAAACAATTACATACCCCAAATAAAAATATAAATATAATTCAAATACAAATAAACCCATCTTAGTATTTAAAAAAATACAAATACACACGCACATATCATGACATTTATCAGCACTAAATGTGCGATATTATATGTTATAACGTCAGTACAAAAGTAGTTTAGTAGTGATATTATAACATATTTATGTCATAAATTCTAAATAAATATTATTCGCTCTACTTCGAATTGAGCACTTTTTTAAGAATAGTGTTTTTTTTAGACAGAATTTTATTCCATCCATACTTACCCTATATGTATATATATAATGTATCGAAACAGCAGATAATTTTCTAAACATATACTGTTAAATATAAGAGACAATGAATGTCTATTATGTTTAATCATGAGCAGTTCTAAACATCGTATTTTGGCTTTAATTTCAGTTGAAAATAAAGATAAAAATTCTCCAAGATTTGGATAATTTTTTATTAAGTTAGTTGTAATCTTTCGGCTCACATGAGACATCTTCAGAGAGGTTACAAGGACGTTAAAATAAAATCATCCACCATCAAAGACGATTTTATGTGTTGACATAAAACTTCACTTAGCAACAACAACTCTTACCAAATAGCAAACGCAGTTCGTACATTTGAATGCGGTTCTATGACGTCACATATATATAGAGTGTGATAGATAAATGGATAAATTGTTGTAGATATTATGAAAAAATTAAAATAATACTGACATCTCATTTTAACAGATATACTTAAAATTATATAAGAATGTCTTCAAGTGAATTTGTTTAATGAAATTGACATTGTCTTCAACTACGCCCACATCTATCTCCACATTCACCTCCATCTCCTATTATTAATACACATACTACTCATTTCCAGATTCCAAACAGGTGGCGTTTTTTATATCTAACGTAGTTAGGGGATTCTAGAATCCCAGTGTCAATAAATCACACCTGGTAATTTCTCTTCATTTTTGTCTTCCGGATTTTTACGATTTAGTCGTCGGTCGGCCGAAAGGTAAGTGAACCTCATTAGCTTTAACACCGGACGGGGAGAATAAGTGGTCACATTCTGTCTTCACGCATTACGGCCAATTCCAAGAAACACTGGTGCTAAACAGTGCACGTGTGAACACTACCTTCCCCTTTTTAAATCTCACGGACCCAACTAAAATATCTCCCTCTTGAATGAGATTCAAGATTAGTTCCAACTTTCAAAAGGGTTTAGATTTGCCGGGACCTTTTATCAATATCATATTAGGTACCGCCACTCATTTTTGATACCTCAATTTAAATTTATTTTTTTAAAATAAAAAATGTTTTTGTAAAGTTTTAATTTTAGCTAATTGAAAACCAAAAGATTCAATTCACTAATTACAGTCAGTAAAATATCCTGGTGTATTTCAAACTGAAATTATATTGATCGGAATGAAAAATTTTGTAGATTAAAAATAATGTTTTTAAAATTTCAAACTTTTCCCCATTTTTTATCGATTGTAAACAGAAGCCGTTTTAAAAGTTTTAAAAAATCTTACAAAAAATTAAAACACCTCGCTGACACATTATTTCGTTCAAATTACCGACTTGAAACTTACCTTAAGTTGGCTTGAAACAAGAATTAATTGCTTACTTCCTGAAATATTTCTAAAAAGCGTTTCTTAATTACGGTATCCTTGTTATCACATCTGTCAACACCTGTCAAGGAGGCGTTAATGATATGATTTACAGTAGCCGGCCAAACAATGCCAAGTATGAAAGACAAATTTGGTATAAATTTATTCATACAGCTATAGATTAATTAATAGAAATTAGATAGATAAAATGGACATCATCTTTAAAACAATACTTACAATCTTTAAATATTCAGTCGGCCATTTAAGTACCATACGTGATAAGTACTTGGACGATCATGTCTCTTTTGATTCATGAACCACTAGGTAGAAGATTTCCCCACAGCAGGTTGCCATTTCTTTCCGTGGTAGACCGGTGGCTAACAAAAAGTATAGAACGTAATGTGTCCTGTTATTTAACCCATAGCTGGAGAGAGACGAGCTGGATTCATACCTTTTCCCAGTGATATTTGCGCGTAATTGAATACACCGAATTCAGTCAGAATTCGAACGCGGCTCAGCGGCTTCCCATTCCGAGCCGATATCCATTACACCACAACTTATTAGCTGGCTATAAATAACCTGCAAAAATTATTTTAAAAAAATCAATTACTCAATAAGAAACGTTTATCTCTGAAATTTGATTCACCTACAATATTACAATTAAGATACAAGGCACAAATGTTGGCTAACTGAATTAAAAATCAGAAAAAGCCCCAATGATCCCATTAATGAAAATATTATTGAGTCCGAAAAATACTTTTTAAAGAATAAAGTGTGCCTTACAAAACATTCCCTGTTTTGTCATTTAATTTACTATATATATATATATATATATATATATATATATATATATAGTAAATATATATATATCGCTCATTCAGTGAAATGAATTAGAGCGCTCTAGCTATTGGGCGCGTATAATGATATGCGCTAAAAAGTCTGCCTGCTTCTACCAAAGGCCCATAGTCCAGGGGTAGAGTCGCTGACTGACGGCATTTCGGTCGGGTTTCAATCCTGGGTAAAGAAGCAATCGGAGTCTAACCGTATTGATGAGCTGTGATACGGCGAAACAGATCGGTCTGCGGATGACAAAAAAAAAAAAAAAAATATATATATATATATATATATATATATATATATATATATATATATTTATTTATGGTTAGGTCTTGAAGGCTGTCACAATGCGTTTAGTAAAATAAAGGAAGGTAAAGTAGTTTTTGGGTATTACCTATTTATTATACATTAATATTTCGAGATCAAAATCTCATCTTCAGAATACCAGAGGAGTGTGTCCGTCCGAGTGAATCTGTGCCTTTCAAGAAATGGCCATTCCTGGCTGCTGCTGCTGTCATTAATTGTAGTGTGTGCTTGTGTATGTAAGTGTGTTCTTTACCTTCCTTTATTTTACTAAACGCACTGTGACAGATTTCAAGACCTAACCATATACCTAATATACACAATGCTTCAAGCAAATTACAAAACTTTACTATATATATATATCTGACCTCTTCATCCCTGGTTATCTTCCCCTTTTAAGGAAGGATTCTACTGTCCACATGCATGGGCTGGGTGTTTATGTCAGTGAACACCTCCCCATAACTAGGGTGACTTCACTCGAATCTACTGACCACCAATACATATGTCTCCGCTTGTCTCTCCTCAGTTCGGTTAGCTACCTATTCTTCCTTTACCGTTCTCCCTCCTCTCCTGACTGCTCCCTACTAGATAGCATTGCCGACGACATAGATAGGGCTATTTCCTATCACCCATTTGCCCACATATTTGTATTTGGAGACCTCAATGCCCATCACTCTGAGTGGCTTGAAAACGCTGTTACTGATTCGGCGGGCATTCACGCCATGAACTTTGCTATTTCCCAATCCCTTACGCAAGTGGTGGACTTCCCCACTCGCTTCCCAAGCACACCCTCGGGTCATTCCTCGCTGCTAGATATATGTTTCACCTCTGCGCCCGATGCCTGTCAAGTCTCGCAGCTTTGCCCTCTCGGCAACTCCGACCACGCTGTAGTCTCCCTCAGTATTTCTTTCCAATCTCACTCCCCCCAGGATCCCCCTACTTATAGAACCTCCTACCTCTACCAAAAAGCTGACTGGGATGCCTTTCGCGATTTCCTCTGCGACGTCCCTTGGGGAAAAGTGTTTGACCTATCAGTTGATGACTGTGCCTCTGAGGTCTCGTCATGGGTGAAAGCTGGCATTGATGCCTTCATACCCACCAGGAAGTATTGCTTAAAACCTCATTCCTCTCCGTGGTTCTCTCCGGCCTGCTCAGCCGCCATTGCCCACAGGAACCATTACTTCCGTCTATTCCGGAGACAGCCAACTGATCACAATAGGCTCCTGTTCACATCCGCTCGCAGTGAGTGCAAGAGAACCCTAAATGACGCCAAACAGTTGTTTGCTGAGAGAATGCGACAGCACATAACTGACCGCAAGTTCGGCTCCAAGGACTATTGGAGGATTTGTAAACGAGTGCTCAACAATAGGAAATCCTCAATACCTCCTTTAATCCATGGATTTGATGTTCTCACGTCATCTGCGGAGAAAGCTGAGTGCTTTGCCCGCAGATTCTCATCCAACTCCACACTCGACTCGTCCGGAGTGCACCCACCCGACTTCCCTATTAGAACTGAGGCCAAACTGCATGACGTATATATTACCCCGACAATAGTATCCAGAGTAATTTCAAAACTCGACCCCCATAAGGCGTGTGGTGACGATGGAATCCCGGTGATAGTCCTTAAGAGGTGTGCCCCTGAACTTTACCCTGTCCTCTCTAAACTGTTTAACTACTGCCTTTCTGTTTCCTGCTTTCCTGCATGCTGGAAATTCTCCTCAGTCGTTCCTGTCTTTAAGAACTGTGGTGAACCCTCGGACCCATCCAACTATCGCCCTATCAGTCTTCTACCAATATTCGGGAAAATGTTCGAGGCTATAATAAATGCTGAAATAGTTCATCATCTCACCGCCCACAAACTGTTCTCCGACAGGCAATATGGATTCCGATTTGACAGGTCCACAGCCGACCTGCTAACTACTGTAACGGAGTACATGCTACAGGCCCTTGATGAGTCTGACGAGGCTCGCGCGGTTGCTCTGGACATCTCCAAGGCTTTCGACAGGGTTTGGCACCCTGGCCTCCTATGCAAACTACGCGGTTATGGTATTACCGGTCGCCTGCTTGACCTAATCCAATCTTTCTTAAATAACCGCAAAATGAAGGTCGTTCTGAATGGACGTGCCTCTTCGTCCTACAGCACGAATGCTGGTGTCCCACAAGGCTCTATCCTGGGCCCAACGCTCTTCCTTATTTTCATCAACGACCTCCCAGATCAGATCAAGTCCCAAGTAGGCATCTACGCAGATGACACTACAATATACTCCCGCTCCAGTAAGAAACCTGTCGTGGCGGAGAGACATAATCTCGCTGCTGACCTTGAGCGGGATCTACACTCTGTGGTGAACTGGGGCAAGAAGTGGCTTGTCAACTTTAATTCATCTAAGACCAAGCTGTTGTCTGTCAACCATTACAGGCAACCTCTTCTGCCTCCCATAAGCATGGACCAGATGATTCTCCCGGAGAGTAATACACTACGCCTCCTCGGACTTACCCTGTCCTCTGACCTCAAATGGAAGCACTATATTGAATCCATAGCAAAATCTACTGCTAAGAAGATTGGGTCACTATGTCGATCCAGGATGTTTTTTCCACCTGAATCCATCCTGCATATATACAAGTCAACCATCCGTCCGTGCATGGAGTACTGCTGCCATTTATGGTCAGGTGCCCCTGCCGTTCTCCTCAGTGTTCTTGACAAGCTCCAAAGGAGAGTCTGTAATGTGATAGGTACTGATCTGGCGACTCGTCTGCAGCCACTTTCCCATCGTCGAAATGTGGCCTCCCTCTGTCTCTTCTATAAATACTTTCATGGCTTCTGCTCGGATGAGCTTAAGTCACTGATGCCTCCTCAACAGGTGTTTACCTGTTCAACCAGACTGGCAACTGGGTCCCACCCATTCACAGTCAGGTTAGCCAAACGCAGACGACAATTCTACTCCTGCAGCTTCCTCTCTCGCACTTCCCGCCTGTGGAACTCACTCCCGTATTCTTGCTTTCCTGACGGCTACGACCTCCAGAAATTTAAAAGCAAAGTTAATACTCACCTACTAACCACTGGCCTCTAGCTCTCTCCCCTCCCCTGTATAACCTTCCCTTTCTCTCCGCCCATGTACCTGTCATTGCACCTGCTTTCTCAGCTTTCTATTGTTCCTTTCTAACTAGCTTGTACTCCTCACTCTTTTGTAATTAATCTCTTTACATTTATGTAATCCCCTGCACATCAGTGGCGTTTCTGCCTTGCTCGGGGTGAAATGATTAAAAAAAAAAAAAAAAAAAAAATATATATATATATATATTTAAAAGATGCCAAAAGATTTAATTTTATACAATGTAATAAACTTCTATATTAATCTGCAATTCATTTCCGGCCAAAGTTTGAAATTTTTATTTTTTTGCCGTTTCTGTTGTCTCCGCAACCCTTTCTTCCTCTTCAGGGCATTTTCTCACTTTCTCTTTTTGCTTTCTCTTCTTTTCTACCCTCTTTCTTTTTCACCCTCTTTTTTAATATCCTCTTACATCGTACGAAAGTGATTGTTTTAAATTTTCTTTTCAAAAATAACGTTTATTACTATCATTTTTGACTAACTGATGAGACATTGTTCTTTCAATGGAGAAGCAAAATGTACAATTTTGTTGTAGATTCTAGTTTGTACATGTTCTAATATATACTTCATAATAAATATTCATTGTTCTATTTTTATGTTGAGCAGTGTTTTAAATTAACATTTTGAACATTGCAAATATTTTTTCATTCCTTATTCACTTGGATATATATATATATATATATATATATACTCTCGTTTAAAAAAAGGTTCTACTTCTGCAATGTATGCGTGACTCTTCAGAAATGAATTGAGTTCTTTCGATGACTGGCGTGTGTATACACTGCTTATATAGAAGGCGTTAAAATTTCCCTTCTCTTATTCTATGCGCCTATGGCTTAGGGGTAGCGACCCTGGCACCAAATCAGTCCCGTTTCGATCTCAGCTAGAAGCAAGTAGATGTGTCTAGCCACACTGTTGAGCTGTGATACAGCAAAACAGGCTTGTATGGGGATGAATAACATATGTTTATATATATTGCATATGTGTCTATGTTTACGTCTGTATGTATCGGCTTTCCGTTCGATAAGCCCATGCAGCACAAGGGAGAAAAATCTTTTTCGAGAAAAAAAATGGCTGTTCCAGTTTTTAAAATGGCAAGACTTGTCGGATTTGAAAATATCATAAGATATACTTCCTCTTCTTGTTTTTTCTTCTAATTGAACGCCAGTTGCTGGTGCAGGTGATAATGGCGTACTTACAACCAATATCTTTTGTGGCTATTTACTTAAAAACAACGTAATAAAATGCTTCTTTATATTATTTTATGAATTATAGATATTGGTATTGTAATGAAATCTGTGTGGGTCGATAGCTCTTAAAATGTTAAAATCATTAGGTGATATTTTAATTTTTTCTGAGCTTCATTTTAATGACGTTTTTTGTGCTTGTTATGTTTCCTTGAAAGTAAGCTCATCGTAATCGCGTCAACTTTACTATTCATGACATAACTGGCAATAATTGTTATCGACACGCAATACTCAAAGTGAACGGCAGAGTGAAATGCGAAGTTCAATATTTTTTTTTAATCATATCACCCCGAGAAAGGCATGATGTGCAGGGGGCTACGTAAGACTGAAAAGATTGGAAAAAAGAAAGCCGGAAACCACATCCTGAACAGGGAACAAGGGATGAGCCTCTACACCTATACAATAGACGTGGGTGGAGTGTGAACCGGGCGATAGTTTAGTCTATCTACTCCAATTAAATATGCTAGAAAGAACCGTTTACCTATTTTAAATTTTCATAAGTATACGATTAATGAGATTGTAAGTACATGGCAAGTTCTACGACAATAAAATATTTGTTGAAATTCCCCTATCCCCTCGTGAAATATGTGATTTTCAAAATTTAGACAAAATATTAGCAATGAGAATGATAAATATTAATGCTAGCCGTTATTTTAAGAAGTGGGTAAAAATTTTATCTAACTTTTCTTTTTTATTTTAATCATTTTCTCATTTGCGCCAACGAAATGTCTTTTTTCTCTACCCAATCAATACGAAATCGTCCGTTGTTTATGATGCATTGGTAGAAAACGTTAAACATTTCAATCTTCCCTTTCTTTCTCACTAAATTGCCGGCGTCTGAAAAATAAGATTTTATCGCGGTCGTCATGCGTCTCAGTCTTAATCAGATTTCTCTCTCTCTCTCTTTCTCTCTCTCTCTCTCTCTTAAATGTCTTTCTTTCATTTTCTCACTGAAACCAAATAGGGTCTTCCCCCCTTCTTTCCAGGCGATCAAAAGGAAATATTTCATTTAGATGTTGACAGGGCGTAACAGTCGCTCTAACTAACAAAAGTAGAGATAAGTGCAATTATCATAGAATATGTGTATGTTAAAAAGCGACAGACAAGATAGATAAACGTTCATATATATATATATATATATATATATATATATATATATATATATATATATATTCCCAAAATGGAAGTGTATACAGGTAAAATCACAAAAATCAGATACTATTAATATCAATTTTATCAATATTAAAAAATGATCCAGGTGGAAGGCTCGATATAAATAGTATTATCTATTTTACAGAGTTAAATCTGTATATTATATCAATAAATTCCGAGAATTACATTTCTCATCAGGATATTACCCAATTTGTTCAACTTTTCCTTTCCTTTCTCTCGCTAAAACCCTGTCATATCGGCTACTGAATATTTGTTCATGCCTTATTTCATCGTTAACTTTTCCCCGTCTATCCCATTTGTCCTTTCTTTTTCCATTTCCCCCACCACTTCTTTTACTTCCCCCCACCACTTATTCCTGTGACACGTTTAACTTTTGATTCTTTATTTTTAATACAGACGTAATCAAGCAGTCTTCTTCCAATATCCAGTTATGATTCCCTGTCTTTGTCCTTTTTTTATGTCTGGACGACAAATTTTAAATATTTTTTCTATCTTAATCCCCACACTTTTTCTTAACTTCATATGTATGAAAATAATTTTGGGCTCTTTCCGGTATATGGATTTTGGTAACTTTTATAAATTTTTGTTTTGGATCGTTGCTCAGGGGTATAATCACCGACTAATGTCAATTTGGTTGGGTTTCAATCCTGGCTAGAAGAAATGTCTAACCGTACTGATGAGCTGTGATATAGCGAAACAGATCTGTTTGGGGATGTCTCTCTCTCTATATATATATAGAGAGAGAGAGAGATGTAAGTGTGCGTGTGTGTGTTTGTAGTTACATTTATATATCTTTCTGATTCGACATATGCAATGGCTAGATACTGCTTTTCATGCATAGAGATTTGCTGGGGTAATTTGCTAATCCGTTATGAAGAGGTCTGTTCAGGTACAAAGCCAGTCTATGATTTATAATGTAAATGTGTTGAACATAACCTAGTGTTATATTTTCTTGAATAAAGTGCATATACTGTCATGGTCAGTAGGTGAATCATGTTCGTAAACTCAAACGCTGAGTCACAATTGCCATTACCTTCGACCACCCAGTTCTATTCACAACGATTGGGTCAGCTTGTTTTGTAGTTTCTAAGTTTGCCTTGTGACTGCCACAAGCTACGCTGACTTTTCATTCCAAAATACGGCTACCAACGTTTTTTTTTTCTGTTAGAACTTCATTTTTGCAGAGTTGATAGTGATGACTGCTTCTAGATCTGGTTTTTAACAATAATGTCTGGCCTGTTTGCTTCAATTTTTCTGTCTGTGTAGATGGTGTAATCCCATAGAATGGTTACATCTTCTATTTCTGTAACCGGTGCTGGGTGATGTTCATACCAGTGTTTGTTTACAGATTTTCCACAATGTTTGCACATTGCCCGATGTAAATATTGCCCAACTCTATCGTGGCGATTTTTATATTCATTTGGAGCAAGCACAGAACAGCCTGAGATTAGGTGGTCTATTGTTTCTTATTGTTATTATTATTATTATTATGTCATTTTTCATCATATTTTTATTTCTGCTTTGGTCTCACTACCAACCAAGTCTGCGGGAGACCTAAGGCAGGTAGTGGCGTGTTGTTATGGCTCCATTTCATGTTTTTCTATCTTCCCTAACATCCCCAGCATTACATAGATAAAGTTTTCCTTAGTGTGTGGGCTGTACTTAATAAGACAATTTTTTGTATATCTCTTAAGCTGGGGTTTCCAGGGATTCTTTCAATGTGTTGTTTTGTTCCATTTTTTATCATTCCAAGTGCACCTACTATCACTGGCACAACTCTTGTTTTCAATTTCCACATTTTTTTAAATCAATTTCCAGGTCTTTATATTTTGACAGATTTTCAAATTCCTTGATTGCTATGTTACAATCCGCTGGACAATCCATATCAATTAATAGACAAGTTTTCTCCTTCTGGTTTTTAACAATAATGTCTGGCCTGTTTGCTTCAATTTTTCTGTCTGTGTAGATGGTGTAATCCCATAGAATGGTTACATCTTCTATTTCTGTAACCGGTGCTGGATGATGTTCATACCAGTGTTTGTTTACAGCTTTTCCATAATGTTTGCACATTGCCCAATGTAAATATTGCCCAACTCTATCGTGGCGATTTTTATATTCGTTTGGGGCAAGCACAGAACAGCCTGAGATTAGGTGGTCTATTGTTTCTTGGTGTTTATCACAAAACCTGCATTTTGGATCCATATTATTATGCATAATATTTGCCTGAAAGTTTCTCGTGAAAAGAATTTGGTCTTGTGCTGCAAGTATAAATCCTTCAGTTTCAGACTTTAATCCAGATGCACGTAACCATCGATGAGTATTAACTTTGTCAACATTGGATTTATTGGCACGTACTGGATATTGGCCATGCAGAGGTTTGTCTTGCCAGCGCTGTTTCATCTGTTCAAGAGCTTTATCTTTGGCTTTCATTTTCATATTTTTTGCCGCAATAGTTGGTTCTTGGCTTCTGTTTTGCTTTTCTACAGAATCTACTAACTGTAAATCTTGTTTGTATTTACTGCCTTCTTTTATTATTGAATATTTTTTCTTTCTTTCTTCATGTTGCCTTACTAATTTTATCATCCAATCCTTTGTTGTTTCTATGTATGTTAGTAAGCCAATAGTTGTTGTCTTGTATGACAATTCCAGCTGAATAAGACCCCTTCCACCTTCTTTACGGGGTATGTATAGACGGTCTACATCAGTCTTTGGATGATGCATCTTATGCTTAGAAAGAAGCTTTCTTGTTTTAGCATCCATTCGCCTGATGTCCTTTAGAGTCAAGTTTAAGATGTTGAAGCTATATTGGACAACTGGGATTGCAAGGCTATTAATGGCCATAACTCTGTTCTGTGAATTTAATTCAGTTTTTAATATCATTCGTAGCCTTCTATAGTACTCTTTACGCACTATTTCTTTCATTTTTTTATGGTGAATGTTTTCGCTCTCATTTACACCTAGGTATTTATAAGCTTCTTCTGGTTTCAATTCTTTTATTGTTACAGCAGGGTCTAGGCTAATTGAGGATGTTTCTTGTATTGATCCACGTAAAACTGTAGCTTTAGCACATTTATTCAAATTAAATTTCATTCCAATGTCTTCGCTGAAGCATTTTACAGTTTGCAGAAGACCTTCCAGCTCATTATCATTCTTAGCATATAACTTTAAGTCATCCATGTAAAATAGATGGCTTATTTTCTTTTGGCCTATTTTATAACCACATTCTGTCTTATTAAGTTGACTGGTTAGTGCTATTAGTGATATGCAGAATAGTAAGGGAGATAAAGAATCACCTTGAAATATACCTCTTTTGATATTTATTTCATCAGACTTATAGGTTCCATTTATATGATTGAGGTAAAGGGTTGTTTTCCATATAGACATGCACTGTTTGATGAAATTGATGATGACGGGCGATATCTTGTATATATTTAAAGTCTTTAAAATCCAGTAATGTGGCACACTATCGAATTCCTTTCGGTAGTCTATCCAGGCAGTACTAAGATTTTTCTTTGTACTGTAGCAGTTTTCCAGGATCATTTTGTTAATTAGCAATTGGTCTTTACAACCATAACAGCCACGTTTGCACCCTTTTTGTTCAAGCGGTATCATGTCATTTCTTTCTCAGAACATATATGTCTGTTTTGTTAAAATAGATGTTAATAGTTTATATGTTGTCGGAAGACATGTAATTGGTCTGTAGTTTTTCGGGTTGTTTGTCTCACCATTCTTGGGTAGAAGAAATGTAATTCCTTTGGTCATCCATGCAGGAATTTTAGTGGGATCCTCAACCATTTCTTGAAGTTCTTTGACTATTTTTTTATGTGCTGCATTTAAATAATATAGCCAAAAGTTAGGAATTTTATCTATACCTGGGAATTTCCAATTGTGTGCTTTTTTTAGTGCAAATTTAACATCATCTTCTGTAATTCCAGACCATGTCTGTTCGGGTTTATTTTTCATTCGTTCTATCTCCTGCGTAATCCAATGTACTTCCTTGCTAAGTTCTTTAGGGCAAGCCCATATCTTTTCCCAGAACTGTGTGACTTCTTCCATTCTGGGGGGTACTGTCACTTCAATTCTTTTTTTACCTATTTCCCTGTAAAATCTCTTTGTATCAGTCTGAAAGACCTTGTTTTGTCTGTAAAATCTTGCTCTTTTTTCATAGCGTCTTATTCTTTGAGCCTTCAGTTGGATTTTTTGCTTTATTTTTTCTTTATTTGATAAGACGTCATTTTCATTCCTGATGTTATATTTTTTTTCGGCTCTTCTTCTTTTCCTAGTTCTTACATTTATTCCTCTACTCAGTTCATCCAGTACTGACAGTTCACTTCTTAGTTGTTCGATTTCTTTTTCAATTTTTCTTTTCCAAAAAAAATTATTATTATTATTATTATTATTATTATTATGTCATTCTTCATCATATTTCGATTTCTGCTTTGGTCTCACTACCAACCAAGTCTGCGGGGAGACCTAAGGCAGGTAGTGGCGTGTTGTTATGGCTCCATTTCATGTTTTTCTATCTTCCCTATCATCCCCAGCATTACATAGATAAAGTTTTCCTTAGTGTGTGGGCTGTACTTAATAAGACAATTTTTTGTATATCTCTTAAGCTGGGGTTTCCAGGGATTCTTTCAATGTGTTGTTTTGTTCCATTTTTTATCATTCCAAGTGCACCTACTATCACTGGCACAACTCTTGTTTTCAATTTCCACATTTTTCCTATTTCAATTTTCAGGTCTTTATATTTTGACAGTTTTTCAAATTCCTTGATTGCTATGTTACAATCCGCTGGACAATCCATATCAATTAATAGACAAGTTTTCTCCTTCTGTTTTTTAACAATAATGTCTGGCCTGTTTGCTTCAACTTTTCTGTCTGTGTAGATGGTGTAATCCCATAGAATGGTTACATCTTCTATTTCTGTAACCGGTGCTGGATGATGTTCATACCAGTGTTTGCCTACAGCTTTTCCATAATGTTTGCATATTGCCCAATGTAAATATTGCCCAACTCTATCGTGGCGATTTTTATATTCATTTGGGGCAAGCACAGAACAGCCTGAGATTAGGTGGTCTATTGTTTCTTGGTGTTTATCACAAAACCTGCATTTTGGATCCATATTATTATGCATAATATTTGCCTGAAAGTTTCTCGTGAAAAGACTTTGGTCATGTGCTGCAAGAATAAAGCCTTCAGTTTCGGACTTTAATCCAGATGCACGTAACCATCGATGAGTATTAACTTTGTCAACATTGGATTTATTGGCACGTACTGGATATTGGCCATGCAGAGGTTTGTCTTGCCAGCGCTGTTTCATCTATTATTATTATTATTATTATTATTATTATTATTATTATTATTATTGAAGTAGAGGTTGTGTAATGGATAGTCGCTTGGAATTTTTACGGATATCCTATTGTAGTATAACTCATCATGAATCTACTCAGTCATTAACTTAAAAACTAAGATTCATCACAAAAATTCAAATTAGAAAATTGGTAGTTAATAAATTTCTATGTGGTCTCCATTTGTTCTACGAAGGGCCTGTGACAATTAGATTTCTTTAATTGGGATTGAAACATAAAATGATCATTAATTTTGGGTTGAAACATAAAAACATACCATTTCTAAAACTTTTAATATCATTAAAATGACTTTAATAATAATGAAATAATATGCAATAAAAATTTAGTTGCCATCTTTTCTACGTTTTCCGTAATGATGTTTTGAAATTGTCTAAAGACTTCTTGGACATCCTTTATGACTGATGCGTCTATTTTTAATAACATAATTATTGAATTGTTCAAGATGTTTTCTTTTTTTTAAGTAATTAATTCCCTTACTGTTTGATGGAATTGCTTTCACCTGGCTAGTTTCAAATTTAGTTTATCGTTTATCCAATTAATAAGCATTGTGAAATTTCTCGCGTTACAAACAATAATATTATCTTTGAGAAAGAGAATTCGACTATTAAGTTTGTTTTTTTAATACAATCTTGAAGGAGACGTATTGTTTTGTTTGTTATATTTCTCGACAAAAATTCGACATCATTGTTTCTTTGATGCAGAATATGCTTTATAAACTAATTTAAGATCGATTCTGGTTCATAATTCCTTTTGATGTTTCTCTCATATTAGTTGAACTGGTATGCTCATTCTTGTTAATGTTATTCCGTTGTCTTGCCTTAGATGTTGTCCGGGCTTTGTAATATAATCTTTAAGTTCTGATATGCAGGGCGAGTGCAATTCGTACCCCTCCCCAGTGTCGAATCTATGATACGAAGCTTCACTCTACAATATCTCAGTTTTCACAAGGTAGTATTCACATAAAATAAATGTTTTAATGTTATTTACTTATCTATCGTATTGGATTATATGCGATCATGGCCTTCCACGTCTTCCTATCTCTGGTGGCTCTCTGCACGCTTTCTCCTGTAACATCTCTCAGCCCCGGTTCTGTCATCCACCTGCTCAGGCCTTTTAAATATGTTATCCGCTGCTTTCCTCTGTCTCTTTTTCCTTCTATCTGGCCTGTTAGTATCAGGTTCTCCAAGCCCTCCTTCCTCATTGCATGTCGCAGAAATATTAGTTATCTCTTCCTGATGCTCAATATTAATTTCCTTTTCGTTTCCATCATTTTCAAAACCTCGTCATTGCTCACATGCTCGGTCAAGGATATCCGTAGCATCCTGCCGTAGAACCACATTTCAGCTGCTTCAGGTTTTTCCCATCATCTTTGTTGATATTTTCCAACATTTGCTGCCATATTGAAGAACTGACATCACATAGCAATCCAGTACTCTCTTCTTTATTCTAGTCAAAGTTTCCTGTTTTTTATTACTTTACTCAGCTTCTGTAATGTGTCTTTCGCCATGCCAATTCGCCTTTGGATTTCTGTGTCACACTTTCTGTCTTCAGTTAGAACACTTCCCAGATATTTGAATTTTCGTACATGCTTGATTTTAACACCACCTCCCACCTGTATTTGGCACTTTGGGCTGCTCTTTTTGCCGATAACCATGCATTCGATTTTCTTGCAGTTTATTTTAATCCCTTCATGTCACTCTCTTCAGCAACCTTCTGTAGGAGGTCCTGCAGTTTTTTTTTCGAGTCTGCAATCAACACTGTGTCGTCTGCGTATCTTATGTTGTTCTGATTGTGAACGCCGATGACAAATCCTGGCATAACATCTAGGGTCCTCAAAATATTCACACTGTGCAAGTTAAATAAATCCGGTGAAAAATTTTAATCACCCTAATGTCTTTGCCAAATCTATCGAGCCTGCTGAGCATCTCCATCAATTCTTTTTAAATATGTTATAATACATATTTCCATCTTAAACAAATCAACCATGTTTTACAGCGATTTTTAACATCAAATTGAGTTTTTTTTCTTGTTAAAACGATGAATTATAATTATTCAGCATTATGGATTAATATAGTGAATATCGTATAGGGATTTTAGTGCCTGTACTGTCCTTCAATATGGCAGTGAATGCTGGACAATATCATCAAAGATGAAGGAAAAACTTGAAACAACTGACATGTGGTCCTACAGAAGGATGCTGCGAATATCATGGATCGAGCATGTGAGCAGTGATGAGGTCTTGGAAATGATGGAAGCAAAAAGGAAATTAATACTGAGCATCAGGAAGAGACAGCTGAAGTTCCTGGGACACGCAATGAGGAAGAAGGGATTGGAGAATCTTATGCTAACAGGCCAGATAGAAGGAAAAAGAGACAGGGGAAAGCAACGGATAACATATTTGAAGGACCTAATCAGGTGGATGACGGAACGAGGATTGCTTGGTGTAACAGGAGAAGGAGTGCTCAGAGCCTCCAGAGATAGGGAAACGTGGAAGGTCATGATCGACTACGTCCTGAAGGGACAAGGCATATAGAAGAAGATGGTATGTGGCCTACCTTTTGAATTTGGCCTCCTAAATTCTGTCACTGGTATATGGGGCCTACCTTTAAAAGCGTATTATAAGAAAGTATCATAAATGCCTGATAAGGGTTAGAGGGTTAGGAAAAATAATTAATTTCAATAAATAGCCGAAATCTCATATCTATAAATATACTCTTACTGAGGTAGGACACATGCAACCCTGGAGGTCACATGCTATACCAGAATCAAAGAGGTAGGTCACATACTACACAACATATTAAACGACACCGTATTTTATCGAGACCTAGCATGAGCAAAATAAATTCATAATTTGGAAGAAAATAAAAAAAAGATTCAGAATGACGTCAAAATCCACGAAAAGTTTTCATCCTTTCATCCAATCAAACCTTATCCAGTTAAGATGATCGGTTCATTGCTTTCAGTGTAAAGTAAACAATTATATTGCATTAAAATATCTAGCTACACATCTGAATTGAACAAAAAAAAATAGTTATTAATTTTTCATCTACTTTTATTTTCATCTTTGTTTTATTATTCAAATCCTTGGAGAGACATTATTCGACATCAACCATTACCGGAAGTGTATTAACAAATTAAGATGAGGCTCGAATCGATATTACTGTATAGCCCGGAAAATTCTTTTTGTGCTATCTATACATTATCGCTTTGGTCAAGAAAAAATTTAAATAAAAAAATAGATGTAATACAATCTCAAAATTAAGTTGAACGTAACACTAGTCCGAAAATAAAATGGAAAATGGAAAAATAAGTTGAATATAATAGTAACTATCAAAATGAGACTAATGTACACTACCGACCATACGTTTGGGACCACCCAAATTTTTTTCACAAAGTTTATAAAATTTTATTTTTAGCAGAATCCAATTCAACGAGTTCGTATTTTTTGTTATTCTTATGCAGATGTCAAGTAAAAAAAAGTATTCTTTTCAACATTAAAGTAAACATTTACTCAGTTTGCTATTCGACTCCTCTTATTGAGATCAAGTTTTTGCCGAAAATTAAGATTTATTCAGATATATTACGGTATAATTTATTTTTGTAAACCATATTACTACGGTATAAATAGCAAGGAAGAAACAGATTAGCATTGAAAAAAGAGCCCAGGTTGAAATTCTTTCGAAAAAAGAATATTCTGAACGTGTTATCCCTAAAAAAGTAAGCCTATCAAAAAATGGTGGGCATTATTGCCTTCAACGACTTCGTGAAACTGAGTTAAATATTGACAGAAAAAAATCTGGTAGGCCCAGAGTAACATCTGTTGTAAAGGATAGACACTTGATCATATCTCGCAAGAGGAATAGAAGAAAAACCCCTCCGGAATTAATCATTGAAATGAATACTAATCCGCAACATCCAGTATCTGTTACTGGTGTTAAGAGACAACTTTATCCTGCTGAGCCTGAAGGTTGTGTAGCAGTTAAGAAACCATTATTAAAGAAGGAGAATAAAGATTGAAACTGATCGTACAGTTCTAAATGAACTTCCTAAAAATGAACTAATGTTGTTTCAATGCTTGCAGGATGCTTGGAAATCACTTTCACCAACTTATTTTTATAAGTTATTAGAAAGAATGTCAAGGATTCGCTCTGCAGTAATAAAGGTTCGTGGTGGTTTCTTTGATGAAAAGAAAATATGAATTAACTTGATTTAAATTTGAAAGTAATCTATGCTAATTTTGGTTTGAATTATTGTACAATCGTGAGCAACAATGATATATATCTATATTTATCTTTTCTAAGGCATAAAAATTTGTTATTTTTTCTCTTAGAGAATAAATCTAAGTGGTCCCAAACTTATGATCGGTAGTATATCACTAGTTTAAAAATTAAGATGCGATAAATAAATACTTAAAAACTATGATGAAAGTCATTGCATCCTAAAATATAGAGCAATAGGTTGCCATTACTTTCTGCGGTAGACTGGTTGCCAACTAAGTTTATAGAACCCAATCTGTTCTTTAACGCATAATTGGAGGGAAGAGACGGGTTAATACCTTTCACAAGGGTATTTTCGCGGAGGTGAATGCAAAAATTTCAACTAGAATTCAAACTCGGTTCCCCGATTTGTCGTTCCGTGTCGATATCCACTGCACCACAACATACATCCATAAGTATGTTCTTCTTCTGTGTGCCTTGTCCCTTCAGGACGTAGGCGATCATGGTCTTCCACGTTTTCCTATCCCTAGTGGCTCTGAGCACGCTTTCTCCTGTTGCACCATGCAATCCTCATTCCGTCATCCATCTGATCAGGCCCTTTAAATATGTTATCCGTTGCTTTCCCCTGTCTCTTTTACTTCACTAAATTAAACGGAATAAATTTTCAATCATTGAAGGGGAGTTATAATCTTTATTGTCGTTAAACTTTCCTACCAGTTAAGAAAGCTCTTGCCACGTATTTGCTCTTTAACAGGTTCTCATTATTTTTTGCAATAATTATATCCTCCATTAGTGAAGATTATATGTATGTATGTATGTATGTATATTTCCTCCTAATATGCTCAGGTGCGATAACCTATAAGGAAACAGCTAATAATCCTTTCAAATGTTTTGCCTTTATTTTTGTCGGCAGGGGTACACTCGTGAAGGGGTGAAGGTAGTTAAAACAATAGAGGAGTCAATGGAAAAACTGTTCTTTTGAGACTACATTTTCCTTCTTTTTTTACGAAGATTGATGTTTTCCAAATAAGTATCCGTAGAAGAACAAAAGTATGTAGAAGACGTTGTGGCTTCAGAGTTTACCAAAGAAAAAAAAAAACAGAGTTAAAAAAAATAGAAAAAAATACATCTGAAATCGATAGATCGAACGATCAATTAGAACAAATACGAGTAAAGAGACGATGCATCCCATAGGGACAATCGGTGTTTCGCTGATAACTTTTTTTAATTGGACAGTAATGGCGACGGGAATTCTTTGTTTGTTTGTTTCAAATACATAAACAAAACTCAACCAAGAAATGACTCCTAAAGATATATTTTCTTTTCACTTGAGCACAGATAACTACTTTTCAAAGAGAATTGTTAAACGATAGTTAACTGAGAAAGCACATAGCGTGATCAGTGAAAAATACCAAAAGGCGAGTTTATATTGATTCGCTAAATGTATAATGAAGTTGTTACTAATAAGATACTTCCATAGAAAATAACAAGTTGGCCAACACCAAATCTGAAACGCAAACGTCACCAAATGGAATAAGCGGCTGATACGGTTTGGTGCTCCATTTGTCTCGTCTTAACTTTTAGGGGTGGTCTATGTGCGTTGTGGTACAGTGGATATCGGCTCGGAACGAGAAACCAGGGAGCCGAGTTCGAATTCAAGTTGGATCCATTGTATTCACTTACGCGCAAATACCATTGGGAAAGGTATGTTATCCGTCTCTTCCTTCCAGTTATGGGTTAAATAGCAGGACAGACTAGGTTCTATAGCCTTGGTCATCAACCAGTCTACTGCAGAAAGCAATGACAAACTACTTCGGGATAATCTTCTGCCCAGTGAGTCATGTCTCGAAAGAGACATGATCGCCCAAGCGTGTATCACGTATCACGTATGGCACTTAACTGACTGGCTATAAAGTAAAAAGTAACTGACTTTGTAGCAGGCATAAAACTATCTAGATTTACATGCATAACGTAGCGGGTTCAGTAGACCCAACAGAGTGGGGGTACCACATGTACATTAGACTCAACAGCTGTTATATATCTATAGCAGCTCTTACACTGGTTAACATTTTTAAGGAAAGAGTGCCCAGTGAACCCTTTTTTAATACGTGTGTCCACTATCCTCAGGCAAGTTGTCTTCCATTCCACTCTTATGTTAGCTAATGCTATTATTCTCCATCTTCCACTTCTTGGTCTCTTCCTTTCCTAAACTAAATTTCTTTGCCTCTTCCACTTTTAACCTAACATTTATTTCCCGTCTCTGAAAGAATTTCTTTGTTTTACGTCTGGATAGGGTTGATAACGCGGGTTCTTAGAACCTGTCGAAATGGTTATTCCCGAAATACAAAATCTTGAATTTAAATATTAAATAAATAGTCAGCCAGTTAATTTCCATACGTGAAACACGCTTGGGTGATCATGCCTCGAAAGAGACATGACTCACTGGGTAGAAGATTATCCCGCAATATGTTGCCATTGCTTTCTGCGGTAGACTGGTTGCCAGCCAAGATTATAGAACCAAATCTGTCCTGTTATTTAACCCAAAACTGGAAGGTAGAGACAGATTAATACCTTTCGTAAGGGTATTTGCGCGTAAGTGAATACAATGAATTCAACTGGAATTCGAACTCGGCTCCCCGATTTCTCGTTCCGAGCCGATATCCACTGCACCACAACGCACATCCGCTAAATAAATAAATTTTCTGTAAATTGGAAAATAAATTAAAAAATGAGGACACTAGTTAATATCATATTTACGTATATACATATATGACACGACCCCTGGCTGAGTCTAGTCGACCTTCCTGACCTTCGGTCAATTCCACCCAAGTTGTGTTGTTGATCTCGGATTAGCCAAAATAGAACTGCTTGTTGTCACTTGACGAGGTTAGCTCAGACACTCAGGGAATTGGTATATATTGAAAATCATATTTAAGACCTAACAACATGGTGTAGATTTATATATATATATTTATATATATCGAATAAATACAAGATTTACAAGCGGGTCAAAGTAGGTGACATTCAACAGTTGGCTGGCATTTTATATTACCTCCGTTTTCTGAGTTGTGGTTTATTCAACTGTCTTTTAGCAGCACGTTCTTTTCACTCCGACCGTATTATTCAAACCGCTATTCAAATCACTTCCCCAGCTTATCTCTTTCTACCTTCTAATTCTAAACACGGGGCCCGAACTAACTAATTTCGTCTTGCACCCTGGTTTTATTAAACAAGCACCAAAACCGGGGTGGTAAAGTTAGGTATGAGGTTTTTATTTCCCCGTCCCTATATATACCCTAGCATCTTGAAATGTAAGTAATATATTTTAACAATTTCGACTTCCAGCAGGAGGGGAGAAAACCCACTCCCTGTTATTGTCAGCCTGTTCTTATCAACTGTTCCGGTAATCAGTACACAGGAACACCTCAAGGCCGGATTTTAACCTAGGTTCACATATCGTCAAAAATATTTTAATTAACTAGGTTTGATAAATTCGCTAAACAAAACTAATTTTCCACTCAGTTAATCTGTGTTTTCCATACATTTTGGCTACTTTACCCGACGAAAATAATTGTATTCTCCCATTATAGAGAAATCTCTTCTCATCTTGAAAATCACTTAAAATTAATACCAGCCATCTAAAAATAGGCTCACACACACACACACACACACACACACACACACACACACACACACACACACTCTCGTGTGGGGCTCGGCATATATATGTATATGTGTGCCGTTGCGCACATACATACGCATTCGGTTGGTGTATTCAAACAGTATATATGTCTGCTTCTGTCATGACGACAGATTTTCCTCCCACTTCCACAAAAATAGACGAATATACGCAGCCCTACATATAGCCAATTTTTTAAAAAAATTAATCAGTTTGTCTGACGATCGCAAGAGCGTGAAACACAGAGTTATAAATTCGCACCTATCTGTATGAATATGTCAGCTCTATCACTGATATTGAGCGCTTCCAAATAAGTACCACAGATATATAAAATAAAAATAATATAATATATATAACAAATTGCATATAAATATCGATATTTATAATTATATACATACACTTTTTACACACACACACACACACACACACACACACACACATACATATATATATATATATATATATATATATATATATATATATATTGATTGATTGATTGATTGATTGCTTAATTACTTAGTGTCTGGTCATAATAATTTAGACCAGTGCACACTTTTATTAAAAAGTGCTCAATACAATTATATTGTGGAACTTTTGAATATTTTTCATTTGTAAACGAGTTATTACGCGACCTATGTTTCTACCATGAGCGATTTGCAATAACTGATTTTACCGTTTACCGTTTTTTTAAGAGCACTCACGTGACGCTGTTTTTTTTTATTTTAAATGTTCTGTTCTTTAATTCAAAAAGTCGCTTTTCTTTGGGAGTAGCATAATCTCTAATTTTTCTTCTTGGCACAGCCTTCATATTTTGCTACCATTTTAAGACTTGGCTGTTTTACCATACTCCACGTTATGTCTGGGTCTTTTCCATATTTTTATTTTAATTTCCACACGTGACTAGCCAGTTTTGTACAGATTTTTAAGTTTTCTATTTTGAATGTAGACTTGTGATTGAACCACCTGGTCTTAAAGATGTCTTTGGTTGAACCAAAATATATCTTATTTTTATTTTGGCCATTTGGGTCATGTACCAGAAATTATGACTAAATGTAAACATATTAGAAAATACCTATTAGGTTCATACAACCATGGATGAAAACGCCATAATTCCTTGTAATTTTAAAAACTGTGCGTTCAAAATTCCCTACCACGTGAGCGTTCCAAAAACAGCGTTACGTGAGCGTTCTTAAAAAGCTGTAAACGGTAAAATCAGTTATTGAAAATCGCCTGAAGACACCGCTCATGGTAGAAACCTAGGTTACAAAATAACTCGTTTATAAATGATATATATATATATATATATTCTTTGTTTCTGTTTCCCTACTCTCTCTTTCTCTCTCTCTCTCTCTCTCTCTCTCTCTCTCTCTCTCTCTTTCTCTAAGTGCCTATATTTATTTATACTTTTTATGTAAACTCTTCAACTGAGAGATATATGAAATATATTCATGAGTTTTTAGAAAATCCATATAACCTCTCAGGATTCCAATGAAGCGCTTTTATGGTGAGGACGCATTTCTTAATCCAACTCTATAATGTTGATTAGACTTACCGTTGACAGACGGCGTCCTATCCACTGCTTATTCTGCCGAACGATTTCTTTTCGTCCATGTCTAAATCCTAAAATAATAGCAGGATTTTGTTTCGTTCTTCATCCAAACTATCCTCTCGCTAATTTATTTCTAAAAGAACGGAGTAGTTCTTGTCCGGAGAGAATTCACATCAGGTCCTCGTTCATTCATCTTTGACTTTTTTATGTCTTTTGTACTTGAACGTTTATATATAAAGGAGCAAATTATACTATTGGTTGGTTTCTTATTTTTAAAGTTTTTTTTTTTTATTATTCCAATTCTTTCTTCCTAATAAAGGAAAAATAATGGCTTAACCTATATCTTTCTGGTGACGGTTTCAATTGAAATATGTTGGGAAATATTCTGAGTTGAAAATGACGCTTGTCTTTTTCCGTATATCCAAGCTGTAATTATAAAGTATAATTTATGAAAACAAACATGCCACTGGAATATGTGAGAGAATTTTCTATTTTTCATCTTAAATCAAGAAAATACAAAGTTGGGTCAGTTTGAAATGACGTCTGCTTTCTTCTATATATCTGAGCAATAATTATAAAGTATAATTTACGAAAACGAACATGCCACTGGAATATGTGGTAGAATTTTCTAATTTTCATCTTAAATCAAGAAAATACAAAGTTGGGTCAGTTTGAAATGACGTCTGCTTTCTTCTATATATCTGAGCAGTAATTATAAAGTATAATTTACGAAAACGAACATGCCACTGGAATATGTGGTAGAATTTTCTAATTTTCATCTTAAATCAAGAAAATACAATGTTGGGTCAGTTTGAAATGACGTCTGCTTTTGTTCCATATATCTGAGCAGTAATTATAAAGTATAATTTATTAAAAGGAACATGCCACTGTAATATGTGGTAGAATTTTCTATTTTTCATCTTAAATCAGGAAAATACAAAGTTGGGTTAGTTTAAAATGATGTCTACCTTTCTTTCATACATCTAAGCTTTAATTATAAATTATAATTTATGTAAACGAACAATTCACTGGAATATATGGTAGCATCTCTGTGTTTCCATATGAAAATATAAACTTTAATCAAAATTCTGGACAATTATGGAGAAAAGAAAAATGAGAAATACGGAGAAAAGGAAATGAGACGTAACTCAATAATAGTGATATAAGAACTGCAACAAAATTCTATTACATCTTCATAAAATGATATTTATATTTCTCTCAATATGCTTAACCGGACAGTGTATATTCGGCTCAGTGTAAACAGGGCTAGCAATAGCTGAGCAGTACTAAAGTGAGAACTATACGAGACATCCATAGACATGAGATCGGAACAAGAAGAAAATACCCTGTAGATTAGATAAAAGTATCAGTTCAGAATTTTTTATAGGTACCTGAAAAAGGCCGGTGGACATAACTACCGAAACGTTACGATAACAAAAATAAAAATGAGGATACTAGCAGAATATATATCTGATGAAGGCCAGGAGACACAATGACCGAAACATTATGATAAACAACAATAAATACTATAAATAATTTTAACTGAATTTTCCAGAAATTCAAACAGTTATGAGTATACTAATAAGTAGAAGATTAGAGCCTGAAATCATAAGATTAATATTTACCAACACACCAAAATTCAACGGTTAGCAATATCTACCGGTCATTCTACCTTGGCTTTATAAACATGTTGGCAATTGTGCTCCGACATCCCTGGAATCTCCATCCAGTGTGAATCCCGTTTAGGCTGTTAAAGACTATCCCGCTAAATCTAGAGACCTTCTAGTAAATTGTATCAATTTCGCTAGAAACTATGTAGAGATCACAGAAGAAACTAATAGAAAATAAAAAATAGAAAATCCCTCCTTACTCTTAACAATTCTACCTGGACTAATAGTCACAATAGTAAATTTCACGATCCCATAGGAGCACATGATTCAGTCCAAGTTGCCGATTTAATAGGCATCTCTATCCACGACACCTGTAGTAAAATTGTGGATCCTAAGCAGGTAGGCCTACACCGAGATGATGTTCATCCCGTATAGTAATTGCCCCTTTGACTATGAAAATCCAGAAGAAAATCATTAAAACCTTCAGTATGCTAGTATTTAACGGTATCATGCGTATTGGATGTGCGTTGTGGTGCAGGGGATATCGGCTCAGAACGACAAATCGAGGAGCCGAGTTCGAATTCCAGTTGAATTCCTTGCATTCACTTACGCAAAAATACCCTTGGGAAAGGTATTAATCCGTCTCTTCCCTCTAGTTATGGGTTAAATAATAGGACAGATTGGGTTCTATAGCCTTGGCTTGCAACCAGTCTACCACAGAAAGCAATGCCAATACTACGGGATAATCTTCTGCCTAGTCAGTCATGTCTCTTTCGAGACATGATTGCCTAAAGTGTGTATCACGTATGCCATTTAATTGACTGATTTTGAATCCAAAGTTGCATCTACTGCTAGAAGATTGGTTCACTATGTTGGGCCAGAAAGTTGTTCTCGTCAAAATCCAACTTGCACATGTACAAATCTACCATTCGTCCATGCATTGAAAACTGTTACCATATTTGGTCGGGTGCTTCTGCTATTCATTTTGAGGTTTTCGATAAAATTCAAAAGAGGGTCTGCAATATAATCGATCCTGACTTGGCAGCTCGCCTTTAGTCACCTTCTCACCGATATGATGTGGCTTCCCTCTGTCTTTTCTACAAATTCACTCATGGCAACTTCACTGACGAGCTTTTTTTTCTGCTACCCCAAACACAGGTATTTACTCGTGCTACTACTTATCTGCCATTGTTTATCTTCTTGATTCCCATCCATCACTTATATTTTCTTTAACATTCTATCTATCGTTTATATTCTCTCAGTATAATCCTCTGTGCACCAGTGGCATTTCTGTCTCGCATTTAAAATAAATAATAGCGCTTTCTGCTTCCATTCTTTTTAAAACTCCCCTTGCTGTCATGTTATTCTCATCATTTTTCTGTAGAACTCTATGTTACTTTAAGTTTTCTCATCCGTGAGAAAATTGTCCAGCATTCACTGCCATATTGGAGGATTGATAATACACAGCAGTACAACTTTTGTTTTGTTTCTAATGAATATTTTTTATTTCTTCGGATTTCGGTGTCACGTTTTCCACATCTGTTAAAACACTTCGTAGATATGTAAATGCTATATTGAAAAAGATAGTCATTATTCCAGTAATACTTAACTGGCACATTTTGTGCCGGGTGGTGACCCTAAATCATCACTCAGTTGAGTCTCTGTCCTCAAAGACAGAGTGCGGATCAGTTGTAGCTCTGCGCGAGGACAGGTATACAACTGAGAAAAATAATACTGTGAGATGCTCGGTCCCGGGGAACAGTGTCCCGAGGCCGCACCACCCCATTGCACCAACGGAGTGACCAGGTGCTTGTCACCGAGTCCAGCACGACCGGAGGTTGCAGGGACTGGGGAATTTTTGCACCTTGCCCGCTGGTACGCGTTCGGATTCCTTTAATTAAAACTCGACCGTGTGTCACATTCACTTCCTGGTGGGGGAAGGGGTAATTATCTACTCTTCCGGTGATCGCCTTTTTTTTTTCTCTGGTACTTCTTCCTTGTGAAACTCTCTTCTGGATTCTAACTTTTATTTAACTTTGATCATGAAAAATTTAAATTGTCACCTTAATCGTTATCTTTAATACCCATTTTTTTTATTGTTTCCCTCTTTGACAATGTTTTCTTTTATATGTTCTCGTGGATGATGCTTGAGTCCGATATTCGAAACAACGTGAAATGTTTAAACCAATGTCTGAAACAAACGAAACCACTCCGCTTACATTTTTCAGTACCTGTTTCCTTATTCTTCTTTTTCTATGTGCCCTGTCCCTTCAGGACGTAGGCGATCATGGCTTTCCACGTTTCCCTATCCCTTTTGGCTCTGAGCACGCCTTCTCCTGTTACACCGTGTTACACCGTGCAATCCTCGTTCTGTCATCCACCTGATTAGGTCCTTCAAATATGTTATCCGTTGCTTTCCCGTGTCTCTTTTTCCCTCTATCTGGCCTGTTAGTATCAGGTTCTCCAGGCCCTCCTTCCTCATTGCGTGTCCCAGGAACTTCAGCTGTCTCTTCCATTTTTTCCTTTTTGTTTCCATCATTTCCAAGACCTCATCATTGCTCACATGCTCAATACTTGCAGTGTGAATCCTTAAGTGATAAGAAAGAAGCATTTATGGAGATTATCATTTTTTTATAATCGTTTTCATCAAGCAAGGCGTTTTACTGCCATTGGCAAGTGCGAGAAAAGAAGTTGTTAGAGAAGAATTTGCGTTTATAATTTATTGGTTTCACAGTAAAATGCTGGGACCTAGTTGCTAATCTTGTGGCTCGAGGAAATTTATATATAAGAGGTACCAGTGAACTAAGTTCATCGGAGCAGAAACCATGAAAGTATTTGTAGAAGAGACACAGGGAAGCCACATTGCGTCGGTGAGAAAGCGACTGCATCCTAGCTGCCTCCAAATAAAGGTAGACTCAGAGGTGCAAGGAATAAAAAGTTAATGCATAGCAAGGTAACATTAAATGCAATTGAATCACAAGGAATAAATTTTACCAAAATACAAGGCGAAAGTGAATATTTTGCTTCTGGAATAAAAGTTATAGTGAAGCAAAGACTGACTTAGTTGTCGGATAATCGTCCTTGAAAATAAATAATGCAGCACGGGTTCGGGTTAACAGCGCAGCGAAACGAAGAGGAGGAGAAAGAATTGTCTTAACGCTGGCATTTTATATAAGACTAGCAGTATAGCCGGGCGTTGCTCGGGTGTAATGAAAGCTTTAAAACTAATCCATGGTCCTGGAGCTCAGAGTCTTTGGACGTTGGCACGAAAGACTAAAAAGCAATAGTTGTTTCCAGTTAAAGCGAAACCGTAGACTGAAAGAAAAATGAATGGATGTAAGTCAAATTTTGATTTCCTGGTATCAATATCAAATAAGTTTTTTCGTCGTGAACTGAATTTTGATGGCTAAATAAGTCCTCTGAGTAAATGGTATCATAGCTGAGACTTAGATCTACAATAATAACTACTTAGAGCCAAACCCGAAGCAAAAACTAAAATAAAAGAGCTGAAAAAATACAGACATACAGGCAAATAAACAGACACACACACAAACATCTTGCCTTTTATATATATATATATATATATATATATATATATATATATGTATTATCGATTTTCTGTAAGAACTGGAACTTTGAAACTTCTGAATATCGTTTTTATGTCTTTGTCTATTAGTGTATCAAATTTGCTTAAAATCGGACCACTTCTTCTATAACCCGATTTTTTTCGATTATCGATTTTCGATATTTATACGGGGTAACTCCACACAAAACCTAGCTAAGAACACTCGCAAACGCTAAGAGTACAACTGTGTAAATTTTCAAGAAAATCCGTTCAGCCGTTTCGGAGTCTATAGGTAACGGACACACACACACACACACACACACACACACACACACACACACACACACACACACAGAGACAAAGTTCCATTTATAAATAAGTTTAGATCAACAACACTTGAGTGCCACGTGAGCATCTACAGGAGATAATTCCGGAATTTGCCAAAAAAGTAATTAAAACAATACATTTCTAATATCATTTATAAATAGGTGTCAATTTTTAATAAGGTTGTTTCGTGAGTTGTTTAGCTTATTTAAGCAAGTAGCTATTTACAATGGCCTTATTATGTACTAAGCTACGTTTCGATAATGACTAAATAAATGCGGCGTTTCTTTCATCCTATTTATGAGATAGCTACCTCAAGCAGCCAAAAAAAACTCACTAACCTAATATTGGAACTGATCCTAGCAATCAAAATGAAATATGGCAAAGATTAAGTGCATTTGTACGACTCGTTCAATTGCCTCATTAGAATTAAGCATGAATTTCTTTTACTTGTTTTTTAGAAGGGAGATATTTAGCCCTGAAGATTCATCATTGATTTTGGAGAAGAAAAGGAGAAAATAGCAAATTTAATTAGGTATTAAAATTTTATATTCAGATTAGCAAATTCAGGTTCGTGATAGGAATTTTTAACCTTCATTTGTCACCGTTGAAAAGCATCTAAATACAGAAGAGGGAAAAATAAGTGATTAATATTAATGAAGGCCTGACTTGGTTAAACAATTTTGTGTCTGTAATGATAGATAGGCTAAGGGGTTTTAAATGTCTTTAAATTAAGCTGGTAAAAGTTTTTTTTTTCAGTAATTCTTTATTTTAGAAAAGAATCAAGAGATATAAGTGCAGTTCTCATAACGTCAAAAATATACTTGTAAAATATTTTAATGCTGCTGACGCTGACGATTGCGAAAGAGAATGTCAATTCTTCATAGTTTCTACATGAGCATTTTGAAAATTTCTGTCTCACAGCCTGATCAAATCCTCGATCAATAAGTATAATGGAACACCTGCAAAATATTTCATATCTACCTTTATTGCAAAACGTCACCGGAGAAATGTTTTTTGCAACAATTTAATTATTGCAGTCGTTTTTTTTTAATTTTTAATTTTTTGTCTTTTAAAAATATGTAGGTTGATATTCATATATTCAATTTTAAATTATTTTTTCGAATTTATAACAGCTATATATTGTTATTAGGACTTAAATTTGTTTTTTTCTTTTTATTTTAGAGAGTGATTGGAATATTCGTTTCCGATTATTATCTGCAGGTACAAACTTTTTTTTTCTAAGAGATTAAATATCTATATCACACCATAAAGCAGGCAGAAATGAATATATAAATAAAAAGGTGAACTGTAGCATCTATGCTAGAGAAAGTTTGGAATTTTTATATCTAATTAGATGGTGTAATTTGTGATCTATTTCAGACTTTTACCAACAGGAAACGTTTGTCATTTGTTGAAGTGTCTTTCATTTTATGACAAAAAACATAACATTCCCCATAATCTAAGAAATTGAACAAAGAAACATGTGCACAGTTATAAATTTGAAAATTTCACTAGAAATTTATATATGCTTTCCTGTGTGACAGCGAATACTAAAAATCTCAAAAATAAAGAAGCAGAAAAAAAGTTATTCTACAGAAAGATGCTGAGAATACAAGAGATTAAACATATAAACAACAACGATCATTTGGGGATAATACAAACAAAAAGGAAACATACATAACATCAGGAAGAGGCAGTTGAAATTTCTGAGTCATGAAATGAGGAAAGAGTGCTTGGAAAATCTTATACACACATAAGAGATTAAGGGAAACAGACACAGAGAAAAACAGTGAGTAACTTATTTGATGAGCTTGAGTAAATGGATGGCAGAACAAGGTTTAGGAGATATAACAAAGTGGAAATTTATTAACAGCCACAACATACAGGAAATATTGGAGAGCTATTATAACCTACGTCCTGAGGGGACACACAACATACACAAGATAATTATGAATGAGTTTCATCATAAAACACATGCTCAAGCCCATCAAGTATGTTAAGCGTTGCTTTCCCTTGTCTGCCTTTCCTTTCTTCAACGAATTAAGAGTTTCGTTTCACGGCAAATAAGTATCACATTTTGGGCCATCGACGCGTCGCGGTAAATTGTAGCGGCGGCGACGTCCTCGCTTCGAACCGTTGACCTCCTGCGAAACATGGTGAGACGGACGACACGATGCCACTAGCTGTTCGACATTCCAGCTTCCACCGCGTGAGACAGACAGAACGCGGAGAGGGGCACGACTATCAGTTCGACTGGCGAGCTAGCGCGCGAGCAACGGAAAACACGGAACACTATCTGATCTGTGAGTATCAGACTCTCTAAGCCCTCTTTCTTAATTACATGTCCCAGGAACTTCGGCGGTCTTTTTCTGATGTTAAGTATGATTTTTTCTTTTCGTTTCCATCCTCTACCAAACCTTATCCTTGCTCATATGTTTGATCTATGGTATCCTCAGCATTCTTCCGTAGGACCATGTCTAGGTTTCTTCAAGCCTCGCTCTCACTTTTGAGGAAATTGTCCAGATCTAAAAACTGGTTGGCAGAAACTTGAGCAAAATGGCTTCTGATGACAGAAAGGAGACGATCCCTTTGTTGAGACGTTTTTCGTTATTATATGTTATTACTTTGCTGGGAATGAAAGTCACAGATGTGGATTTGATTGACTCCATTTTGCTAGGGGAATAAGTTACTCCAGTTTGCAATTTTACTTTGTTTCTTTTTTCGTCCAAATTCAAACTAATGGTCATCTTTTATGTGCCGAGTCCCTTCAAGACGTAGGCGATCATAGTCCTCCACATGACCCTGTCCCTTGCAGCTTATGATATGTTTCGTCATTTTCTTATTTATTCCAAACCCTGTTTTACCATCCATTTACTTAAACCCATCAGGTAAGTTTTCAAATAACCATGGCAAAGATATAAATTCATTTCTTCTCTCTTCAGCTATGGGCTAAATAGCCCGACAAATTAGGCCCCGTAGCTTTGGTGGGCAACCAGTTTACCGCAAAAAGAAATGGCAACTTACTGCGAAAAAATCATTTGTCTAGTCAGTCATGGATCAAAAGAGACATGATCGCTTAAGCTTGTATCATGTCTGGCATTTAACTGAGTTCAATCCTCACTGAGTGCTTCACACTTTCGGTGTTGCTCTACTTCTAAACTACGCTTAGAAAATCATCTGGGCACCTAGACATGGTGACATGGATAGCAGCCTTATCTCGCTAGAACAATTACGATAGGGCAGTGAGTTCGATTCTTACTGGGGACCGCATATTTTAGATACACATAAGTTTCTATTTACATTCTTGATAGTATTAAAAAATCTCTTCGTGGTCTTTTAGGGAAGTAATTATAATTTCTCACCCTTTCATGCATACTCAACATCGTAAGCTTATCGCTATTTCCATGGCAAATGATCTGATAAGAAGCATTTATTAATAACATCAGTTAAGCCTTTGACCCACCATGTTTCAGTTCAACCACATTCCGTTCGTATTCCATTAGTAAGGAAGAAATTACACTCGGACAGCTTCTTTCCCAAAATTTTTATTTTGTGGAACAGATTTCCACGAATTTACCACTACGATAACTATAACCTCTTCACGTCTAGAGTTAACCGTTATTCATTCTACATATCCTCATGAAACATCCTGCACATATATAAATCTACCATCCGTCCGTGCATTGAATACTGCTGCCATATCTGGTCAGGGGCCCCAGCTATCCACCTAAGGGTTCTTAACAAAATCAAACGGAGAATCTATAATGTGATCAATCTCG
This sequence comes from Ascarosepion bandense, assembly GCA_037127315.1. Taxonomy (NCBI): domain Eukaryota; kingdom Metazoa; phylum Mollusca; class Cephalopoda; order Sepiida; family Sepiidae; genus Ascarosepion; species Ascarosepion bandense. The sequence goes on from JBBBDQ010000456.1 coordinate 2,805,448, forward strand.
ACTTAGCAGCTCAAACACAATTACTTTATCACCGGCGTAATGTGGCTTCCCTCTGTCTCTTCTACAAATACTTTCACGGCTTCTGCTTTGATGAACTTAGCTCACTGGTTCCCCTTTTATGCGAATTTACTCGGGCCAGAAGATTAGCAACTACGTCCCACTCTTTTAATGTGAAACCAATAGAATATAAACGCAAATTCTACTCCCTCTGTTTCTTTTCTCGCACTTCCCGCATGTGGAATTCCCTTCCGTTTACTTGTTTCCCCGACAACTACAATCTTCAAGAATTTAAATGTAAAGTCAATAGTCATCTTTTATCTCACTTAATTGCATCCTCCATCGCATGTCCCTTTCTCCACCCACTCTGCTCTCATCACGTCAATATTCTCATCCTTTTCTTACACACTCCCTGACACCCCCTATAACTTCCCCTTCTTTCTCATAACCTTCCTCCTATGTAACCTCCTGCGCACCAGTGGCAGTAAACTGCCTTGCTTAAGGCGATATGATAAAAAAATATATAGTTTTCTTCTCAACATTTACGCCTGCGGGACACCCTTCCATTCTATTGCATCTCTGTTAGCTACAATTTCCAAAATTTTAAATGATTCGACAGTTGCTATCTTCTGTCATGTTGAATCCTGTCCATCTTTCATTCATCTTCAATACATCCTGTACCCAGTATTTTCTCACACTGTAACGCACTGCGCACTAGTGTCGGTACAGCCTTGCTTGGTGTAAGTGATTAAAAACAATCTTATTTTCACCTTTTAAGCACTTAGAACAAACTCATTCACTAAACCACCGATCTGAGTGGCTCTCGAACCTTTTCTTTTGGTGAGCAATTCGTAGTCAAATATAAGCCAGTTTTGACGTTTACATTTTTGCTAATCGAATCACACCAGGCAAGGTGAAAATATCACTTGAATGCAAGGAGTTACAGTGAGATAATGAGAAGAATTTAGTAAGAAGTGCGGAAAAGGAAAATAAAGAAACAGGAATCAGGATGCCAGAAAATGGCTTTTGGTGTTGCCTTTAAACTCTTGAAGATTATCAGGAAAGCAAGGAATCGGAAGGGAATTTCAAAGGTAGGTGGTGTAAGAAAATAAGGAGTTCAAGTATTACTATCTAGTTCAACAGTAAAATGGTGAGACTTAGATGTCAATCTGGTTGCAGTTTTTCTAAGGCAAAAGCTTATCACAACAGTTGTCTTGAAATTATTTATAGAAAAGATATATAGTCATCCGCAGACAGATCTGTTTCGCTGTATCAGAGATCATCAGTACGGTTAGACTCTGATTAGCTTTTTTAACCCAGGATTGAAACCCGACCGAATTGGCGTCAGTCGGCGATTTTACCTCTGAGATATGGGCGCTCGGTAAAACAAGGCAGACATTTTAGAGTATACATTATCATTATACACGCCCAATAGCCAGAGTGCTCGAAATCATTACGGAATGAGCGATGCGTACATGCCAGATTAGCTACTGTTTTTCAAAGTTTACCATTCTTCCAGAGTGCTCAATCAGGGTGTGAGAGCGTATATATACACACAAATGAATATATGCATATATATATATATATATATACAAATGAATGAGAAAAGAAGAAAATAATTGCAACATTCAAAACATTAGTTTAAAAACAATGGTTAATATAAAAATATAGCAATGAATATTTATTATTAATTATTACTTTAGAACGTGTAAGAAATGAAATCTAGTACAAAATTGTAAATATTTTTTCGACATTGAAAGAACAATGTCTCATTGGGTCGTTGATAATGATGGTAATTAATCATTATTATAATTATTATTAGTTTATAATGATGCAAAATGAATCATTATTAACTACCTGATGAGACATTCTTCTTTCAGTGTGGAAACAAAATATATAATTTTGTAGTAGCTTGTAGTTTGTGCATGTTCTAAAGTATAATTTAAAATAAATATACATTGCTTCACTTCTATATTGAGCACTGTTTTAAACTAATCTTTTGAACACTGCAACTATTTTCTTTGTTCATTATATATATATATATATATATATATATATATATATATATATATATATATGGGGTGACAAAATTGATGTTTTTTAGTAGTATACTGTTAGGAAAATTAATTTAATCAAGGAGATTTTTTTCACAAAGTGCTCGATACCAGTGTAGGTTTAGACCGTTAAGTGACAAGTTTTTCTACAGTAAGTATATATATATATATATATATATATATATATATATATATATGTATGTGTGTGTGTGTGTGTGTGTTTATCTACTCCAATTTACATGCAAAAGAGCGCTATTTTTGAGTTTGTTAAAAGTAAAAGCTTCTACCTAACATAGTAGAAACTGATATTTTAAAAAATACCAAGCACTGCAAAGTTTTCATAACACATGTTCTAAAACCTATCGATATATGTCTATGATAAATTCTCCGTGGTCTGTAAATTGCATCAAAAAGAGAGTAAGTAAGAAGTTTTAAATTTTAAAAAATAAATGAAAAACACTCATCGAAGAAAAAAAAAACGGGGGAAGAGGTTGAAAAGTTTCCGGCGATAAGAATTGCTTTTTGATCATATCGAGTTCAACTGTAAATGAAATATGCCGCCGTTTAATCGTCACCAATTTATCTAGTTTTCCACGATTCCTTCACCTGTTATCTATTTACTGCATTCGCGAAATTAGCAACTTTTTCAATATTCGCGTCGCTTGATGTTACTAAGTTAAATTCATTACATTTAAAGAATGCCAAATGCAGGTGGGGGATACTAGAATCAAGCAAGTACAAAAATTTAAATATCTATGAAGCGTTCTAACAGGAGATGGAAACTGCGATACAGAGATCCGAAGTAGAATTGGCATGGCGAGGGACGCCTTCCAGAAGCTGAGTAAAGTAATAAGACACAGGAAAATTTCACTATGCGATGTCAATTTTTCAATCCGGCAATGAATGTTGGACAATATCATCGAAGATGAAGGAAAAACTTGAAGAAGCAAAAATGTGGTTAAAAAATGTGGTTCTACTCGGATGCTGCGGATATCATGGACCAAGCATGTGAGCAATGATGAAGAGTTGGAAAGAATGGCAACGAAATGGAAATTAATAGTAAACATCAGGAAGAGACAACTGAAGTTCCTGGGATATGAAATGAAGAAAGGGTGTTTAGAGAACCTGATACTGACAGGCCAAATAGAGGGAAAGGGAGACAGAGGAAGGCAGCGAATAACATATTTGAGTAGGTGGATGACAGAACGGGGGTTGCCTGGTGTAACAGGAGAAACCGTTCTAAAGGCCACCAGGGATAGAGAGAGGTAGAAGGCCATGATTGCCTACGTCCTGAAAGGACGGGGCACATAGAAAAAGAAGGTGAAATTTGAAAGCCGAATGATATATGAGAGTGGCACATAAATTAACGAAAATCACTTGAAAATAAAGTCAGATATATATACATTGCAAAATGACGTCACTTTTAATTTATTACATTTATTTAACTAAAATAAAATGCAGTAGTTTATGAAGGCTTCAGATAAACTATGGCTTACACGTTCGGGAATGGTCAAATCTTAATTTTGTGCTGAGGTTAATAGGATGATTTGGAGCAATTCAGTGGAAATGACGTTCACTCGGCCTAACAGCACTAAACTTTTATTTTGTGTGTGCTGGAACATCTGCTTAAATCGAAAACAAGTCTTGAATTTAAACAAGCAATTTCTGATAGGTTTCCTGAAATTAATATAAGAAACAACGCGATTTATTAATAGAAGTATTTCGGATAGAGTTCGACGTAAAATTGAACATGAAGCGGGCATAAATTACTGCATTTTTTCTTTTTTATCAATAAAAGTAAATAAATAACAAAAGCGCTACTTTTGCAGCTCCCTATATATATATATATATATATATATATATATATATATATATATATATATATCCGAGTGAGTATAGAAATCCTAACCAAAAGATATGCCCAACCGATAAAAAGATAAAACATACATTCCAACAGATAATACCATTAATCAACAATTTCACACTTACACACCAAATTCCTCAAAAGTCTAACGATCAAAACGAGACATTCACTTAATTACCAATAACCCCGACCAACCCCCACGACAAAAACGAACCAAATATAAACAGAGAATGATTCCAAACCTTTATTTCCCCTGAGGAAGTGTTTAAATCCAAACACTGAAACAAACATATGATTGTCGGGAAGAGGACATATATAGAAGAAATTATGTACATGCTCTAAAACATAATATATATATATATATATATATATATATATCCGAGTATAGGGTACGTATGAATGAAATAATATTCCGTATCCCAAAAAAAACACTATTTTTGGAAAAGTGCTCAATACAAAATAGAGCAAATAATATTTATTTAGATATGATAACATGAATATGTTATAATATCACTACAAAAGTAGCTATTTTGTTTCGACACTTCTTGTGTCTTATCATGTGATCACTTGATAAGACACAAGAAATCTCGAAACAAAATAGCTACTTTCGTAATGATATTATAACATATTCATGTTATCATTTCTGAACACACAAACACACACACACACACACACACACACACACACACACACACACACACACATATATATATATATATAAACTAATTTTCTCCAACCAATGCGGTAATGCCACTGTAGCGAACAAAACAAGTTTTAGATTTAAAAATTAAAATAATAAGCACTGAATTAAACATCAAAGACACTCCTACTCAAAGATAAGGCTCACACATCCATACACACATACTTTCCTGCCTATGTACACATAAGCTCACTCTTGCAAGGACTACTACGAACATCTCAACAAACTCTTGATACACTCAACCTCTTAATACTATTTCTCTTGGAACGTTTAAATACTACCAATTCACGTTATTCTTTTCCATCAATAATTTCTATTTGAACATGCAAAAGGTATACTTTTATTCTTCCACAAATACAGATTCAGGGAAAAATTAGCGAAAATTCGATGAAAAGTATTTCGATCTTAGAAGGAAACAGAAACACAGTCCGAAACAGGAAACAAAGGATGAACCTCTAATCCTAGTAAAAAAAACCGGGAAGAAGGGTGAACCTAGCGATAAGCGAACCGATGCACCCCTTCAGTGAAAAGAGCAACGAAAAGATCACATTAAGCGATAGAGATCATCACAGATATATACATACCAAAATCCTCGGCCACAGTCAAAATCATATTCTACCACCCGGCAGCGTAGTCATGAACACAATAATCTTTCCCAAGTGCATCGCAACGGCTAAATACGGATTTGAATTCATACTTATCCTAAACTATTCGCGAACTCATTTGATAATATATATTTTGCAAAATTTCTTAATTTGAAATGCTAAAGAGCAAATTATTCAATAGAATTGCCATTGGCTTAAACCACGGCCTCCGGACGACTTCGGAATCTCTGCATCTCTCCTGGGCGTTCTCTTTGTTTAAGTTTGTGAATGCTGCCATAATTGTTGCCTTCAGTTCGTTGAAGTATTAGAGTAAATGGAAATATCCGTGATATTTAATATCATAAATGATGAGTTAAAATCTTTAGAAAACAATGAGCAAATAGGACTTGGAAAATTTAATACTCGCAGGATAGATTGTTAGTACGGCAAACAACGAAAAACAACACAAACTATCTAGTGATCATGACTAAGTGAATGGCAGAATAGGGCTTAGAATAGGCAAGAAAAAGAAAAAAATTAAAAGCTACAAAGGACAGAAAATGAACGGAGAGAAATGACCGCCTAACGCCTGAAAAAGATAAATGATTATTAATGGAAATGTTATCTTTTAAGTTTTAGTTTCAATTAAATTAACAATATCTAATGCATGTTCATATATATATATATATATATATATGAACTTTAGCTAAGTCTTAAGCAAGGATGCTGATATTATTTAACCCATAGCTGCATCGTCTTCAAATTCTTAGACATAGGCTAACCTAAAATATGAACACTGCAACCCAAAAATAACCATTATCATGCAAGGCAGAACGCTTAAAATAACTTAATGGGTTAATTTCCTTACCATTACTGAATTTATGGTAAAACACTTCAGGAAGAATTGTCTCTCTGCCCAAAGTGAGCTAGTAAGTTAGATTTGAAGAAGGCACACAACCTGAAACACAACTAAAAGTGTAGAGGAGAGAATTGATTTTTTCTATCATTTCACCCCACTCAAGGCGATAATGCCACTAAGAGACAAGAGGGTTTCTGAGATTGTAAGAAAATGAGATAATTATTAATTATGGGAAAGAAATGAAAAGCAGATTTCAAGAATACAAATATTAGCGATAAGTGCATGTAAAGTTGTTAAGTATTTAGGTGAGAGGGAATCAATAATCTAGAATGGGAGTTTGACAGTCCATCAAAAAAACTGTTGATTACATTTAGGAATAAAATAATGATGGTAAACTGCATCCGGCAGCAAGGCCTCTGATTCGGAGGTTGTGAGGAGCATGGAACCACCTTGTAATTGCTGTTGTTCTCAGGTCCACCTTGACCCGGAGTGATAGCACCTGTTAAGGTCCCAGCTATGGGCAAATAGTTAACCCCCAAACTAGGGTCAAAACAAAATGAAAGTAAAACAATACACCTTTATATATATATATATATATATATATATATATATATATATTAATCATATCACCCCGAGCAAGGCGGTAACGCCACTGATGTGCAGGGGGCTACGCAATATATAAAAATAGACTTTTATAGAAAAATATACATTTTTGCAGGAAAAATAGTACCAACAATACATTTTTAAGAAAAAAGTATTAGCATAGCACAGTTTTGATGGAAAAAATTCTTAGCAAAGCATATTTTAAGTAAAAAATTAGAAAACATTTTCAGTTTTCTAAAATAAAAAAGAATCCAAAAGATTTTTATAAAAATTTAACTAACTATAACCGAACATTTAAAAAAATACTTTAGAACCACACTTTTCTGGCATTAAATAACCTACAGAGGTTGATATGCCATTAAAAAAAACTCATACTCAAATAAAACAATGAAGCCTAGTTGCCAAACTAGTAATACACAAAAATTATGCTACACTGATTTAAAAAAATGAGCAGCAAATATATAATTTATTCTTGTTAGCCTCCATGATATAATCAGGCATAACTCGTTTGCAAGACGGCTTCTCACGAGATATAATTCTGTCAATATTTGAAGCATGTTTCTAAATCCAATACCAAAAAATTAATTAGTAGAGTAAGTTTTACTTAATTTTGAACTTATATTTATTTTTGGTAAAACACTGTGAATAACTTATTATAGTCATACATATACAAACAGCCGTGAACTGTAGGACTAGTAAAATTAGCTACTAAGACCTGCCATACCACTCTGTTTTAGCGAAACGCATTTATTCCCTTCATATTCTGCTTGGGGAGGTGAAGGTCCAACTTTCCATGAACCACTATCCTGTGAAATCGTCTCTCAAGAGGTTCCCAAGTGACAGTATTTAGTCACCTCCCCACTTGAGGCAAAATGTGACACAAGGTCTTTTTAATGTGGGTCTTCCGGGAAGTTACTCCAGTCACTGCAATCTGATCTAACTCAAAGTCTATCTTCCACAAATATCCGCACTGGCTGTAAAAGTAAGAAAATCTAACCCTCTACCTCGAGGGCCATTCGGGTCTTGACATGGTGAATATAAATAAAAAACACACAGAGAGGATGATTCAAAAATAATTATACACGTACGCGTATGTGCACACAAGCACACGCACACACATATTTCATATATATATATATATATATATATATATATATATATATATATATAAGAGAGAATGGCAAACCCGTAACGACGGAGACGATAATTGAAAAGGTTTTATCCAATTAATCTAGATTTTTAGTATTATAAAATAGAGAGCTCTATGGTTATTAACCAGAGCATTATGAAATATTGAGAAGAAACCTCAACACATCACTGGTGACACTAGGTATGAATTTGCACGAGATACAAGATTAGGAACTATGTCTCACTCTTTTACAGTGAAACAGATAAAATGTAATCGTAATTTCTACTCTAATAGTTTCTTTTCTCGCATTTCCTGCCCGTGGAATTCCCTTCCATATACTTGCTTCCCCGACCGCTACAATCTCCAGGAATTTAAATGTAAGGTCAATAGACACCTCTTATCAAACTAACTCGCACCCATTCTCTCAAACACTCTTCCTATCTACCCAATCCTCATCCTCGGTATCCTTACCCATCTCTCACCCTCCTTCTGACAGATTTTTACTGTAAAGTGCTCGATATCGGTGGTTTGCCAGCTCTATCGAATGAAAACATGATCGCGGTGTTCTCACGATACTTCGAGGTCGGCATGAACCTTCTCAGTTAAAGTGACAAACTCTTTGTGCTTATATATATGCTCTTTTTTAATATTCATTTATTTTTTATATGTATGTGTGTGTGCATATGTATAATGTATATATATGTGTGTGTGTATGTATATGTGCGCATGTGTGCGTACACATATATATTGTGTGTGTGAATTTTTGTATATGTGTGTACACATATATATGTGTGTGTGCGCATTTATGTGTATATAAGTATATAAGTGTGTATGGAATTAAATGTATGTGTGTGTAGGTGTATGTATGTATATATGTATTCATAATCGAAGAATTGTGTGTGTGTATGTGTATGTATGTATGTGTGTACTTCTATATGTATGTATAATTGTAAATGTTTTTTGTTTTTTTTTTACCTAGCGATGTCTTTATTTAGTTTAAATCAAATGACCTAATTTTTTTTTTTTTAATTATTTTAAATCCTATATCTTTTTATTCCCTTTAAAAATAATTATGCCTTTTTAAGTAAAGGCCTTTTTTCTAATACTTCAACGTTTTTGGGAAGTTAGGTTTTTGAATATGTCCAGCGTCTGTAATATTTAATTTAATTTTTTCTTTCTTTTCTTTTCTTTTTCCCTCCCTTACTTTCTTTTTCTTTCTTATCTCCCAACTTTTTTCCGTGTTGCTTAAACTTACATCAATTCAACACGGCCGTCTGTTAATTTTTAAGTTACAATTCTGTTTTCTTTTTTTGTGAACCCAGACGATGTCAATTTTTTCTTTTCTTGTTTATTTGTTTTTATTTTGTTTATCTTTTTCTTTCTTTTTCTTTTTTATTTTCTTTTTTAATTTCTTTGCAAATCTATTTAAATAGGAAAATTAGACTGATTTTTCTCCAGTTTCTGAAAGGATTTTTCTGTTGCTGAGGTGATGTGTTATCCCCCGTGGGGATTTTCACATCGAAATGGTCATTCAACATCATTGAATTAATCCTTTTTTAATTTATATATATATATAATGTTTATGTGTGTAAGGTGGAATTAATTAATATTTAAGTAAGCAAGATGAAAAATATGCAAATCATTTAGATATTCAACATTTTATTCTGTTTTAAGTGTTCCGTTCAATAATAACCACCCATTGAGCGACCCGTGGACAACAAAGAACAACTTTTGACATTCAACTGGTTTTCATATACTTGGTATTACATACATTCACCAGATATTTCATACAAATCAATTGTTCATCTCTCTCTCTCTCTCTCTCTCTCTCTCTCTTTCTTTCTATCTATCTATCTATCTATCTAGACGTGTTTATGAATATATATATATAATAAAGGTATGTTAATAGATCGAGCTCTGTTTTATTAACACCTGTATAGAAATGCTATACATATGTGCACCTTCATTGTTATATTTATTAATTCACGTCATTATGTTGTGTGTGTGCGCGCGCGTGTGTGTGTCTGTGTATGTGTGTGTGCTTATGAAAGAAATACCTTACTACGCGCATAGCAGTGTGTTTTTTGTATGCGCGTATGTGCTAATTCTGTACGTGTGTGTTTATGGGTGGTGTGTCTGCATGAATCCTGTATATATGTGTGTCTGTATCTGTGTTTTTGATAGTTACAAATATATATATATATATATATATATATATATATATATATATATATATAATTATTTATATATATATATATATATATATATATGTATAATTATTTATGAATATTTAAGTGTGGTGTGTGCGTGATTTTCTGTACTTAGGTGTGTATATATCTGTGTATTGGTCTGTGTCCGTGTTTTATAAAGTTTTTTTTCCTGGTGTATACATATGTTTATTTATGAATATGTGTGCATGGTGTGTATCTTTTAGATATAACTAGCAAACCCACGAGCGAATCCGTATACGATACAGAAAACTGATCTAAAAAATGCGCCGCTTAGCGGATAAAAATATTAGCTTTATAGAACTCCTCAACCATTCTGAATGCCATCTGTCTGGGTGAAGATAAATCTCTGTTATAAAATCCATATCGTTAGAAAATAAATTCCCGGTTGGTATCTAGCACGAATAAATCTACATTATCGAGGTGAATCTGGTTATGTATATATTTTCCGTAAACTCCATGTCGTTGCATGAAACTAATCAAATAAATCGATGTAATTGGCATGAGAGTGTAAGACCACTGATTTCTGCGTCAGAGGCGACCAACTCAGAATCTTCAACATGCGACAAGGAGAATGGATCAGCAGCCCCGATCTGATATTCATTTTACACCTAACTTCTTTGGCATTACTATGAAGATAAATGAACACATTTCGTATCTTTATTCGGTAATCTTGTTGAACAGAACATTATCTAAAACTGACAACATCCCAAATAATCCCATCGGGTCTTACTGCGTTGTATCTATGCATTTTGATTAGTGCCTCCAATTTTACTGTTGTAGTTGCTTCCACCATTTTTAATTTTTAATTTTTTTTTTTGTCGTTGTTCACGAGTTTTTCAAATTTAAAATTTATTTTCTTTTTCTATTATGATTTTTTTTAGAATTTAAGTATTCCTTCTGTCCTTTTATTTCTTGTCATTTTATGAACGTCTGCTACGCCTATGTTCATCTATCTATCTATCTATCTATCTATCTATCTATCTATCTATCTAGTAGTTGTGTATAGACGTAAGTAACAATGACATTCAAAGATATCCAAGAATGATCTATCTATCTATCTATCTATCTATCTATCTATCTATCTATCTATCTATCTATTTTATTTTATTCACAATGCAAAAACAAAGGCACATAATATATACAACCACAACAAAAGAAACACTGTTAACAATAATAATCTAAACAATTATAAATACATCATGCTACCAACCAACTCCGTTGCATCTAATATCCAAAACAATCTCATATAAAAAAAACACAAGCATAGTAATAACTACCTCGAAAACTATTATGGACATTATCAGATCTAAAAATAATCGCAAATCAAAATGATGAACAAGCAGGTGTATACCGAATAAATTGCCGGGATTGTCCCTCCATGTACATCGGAGAAACAAGTGGAAATCTAAAAAAACGTATATATGAACGCAAAAGAGACATCACTAATAAAAATCTAACAAATGCATCAGTGATTCACAGAAATAAATTAAACCACAATTTCGATTTTAAAAATGCCACACTAATAAAAAAGAGTAAACAATTTATTCAGAAGAAAAGTTCTCGAGAGCGCCGCTATCCAGTACTACCAAAACATCAATTTTTCCCAATCTCACCTTTACTTATGGAAATTATACTAAAACAGACTAACATACATTTTAAAAAGTTCAAAGAAAACGGTTGAATTCTCTTCATTTTAACATCTTGTGACTTGCACTACACATAATGGAATTCTAAAACAGACTAACATACATAATAAAAATGTTTCAAAGAAAACGGTTGAATTCCCTTCATTTTAATATCTCATGACTTTGCACTACACATGAAGGAATTATAAAAACTAAAATATTCTGTTAATCTTTTGAAATGATTTGTGAGCTTCTTTGTGATTGCCAACACTGTTTTGTTTATAGATACGTAATTTAGAATAAAGCTCATTTCCTCTTTTTGCCTTGATAAAGTCCATCAGAGGACGAAACGTGTAGGCGATTTAAAATACAGTTTTCCTCTTGTCTATCTATTCCAGCGGGTTCTCTTTCTATCTATCTATCTATCTATCTATCTATCTATCTATCTATCTATCTATCTACGCGTACTTTACGCGAAGACTTTCGGCTTTGGTCATTTTTCACTGCATCTTTAAACATTATCGTGTTTATCTGTAGCTAGTGCGTGGAATGCGGGCGGTAGTGATGACGATATCGATTTAAATTAGTCATGAAAAACCGAAATTAATTCTCTCCTTTGGCAAATAACGCCTCGGAAAAAATTGTATTGATCGTGAAAATTCACGACATAATATTAATAAGTTCATAGGAGTCATGAAATGTATAATACGCATAAAAACGTCTGTAGCTAATACACGCCGAATTATATTCATATATAATTTCCGGTTTTAAGTTCACTGTTAATTAGCATTCCATAAGAAGTTTAATTTGAATTTTCTTCAAACAACTGCTCGGTGTGGAGTAATGGTTAGCAGGCTTGTCTCACTAAATTAATTACAACTGAAAAGTGAGGTGAATCCTCACTGTGTGTTCCATATATTCGGCCTTGTGTAACGCTTAGAATATCATTTGGGATCCTCAGCGTGGTTTAATGGTCAGCAGGTTTATCTCACTAAATTAATTACAACTGAAAAGTGAAGTGAATCCTCACTGAGTGTTCCATATATTCGGCCTTGTGTTACATCCAAGTTACGCTTAGAATATAATTTTGGCGCCTCAGCGTGGTGTAATGGTCAGCAGGTTTGTCTTACCAGATTAATTACAACTGAATAGTGAGTTGGATCCGCACTGGGTGCGCCAGACATTCAGCTTTGTGTCACATCCAAGCTAGGCTTAGAATATTATTTGGGTACCTCAGCGTGGTGTAGTGGTTAGCAGGCTTGTCTCGCTAGATCAGTTACAATTGAATTGTGAGTTCGATCCTCACTGGGTGCTACATATTTTCGGCCTTGTGACGCGTCTAAGCTACGTTTAGAAAATTAGTTTGGTCCCCTCAACGTGCAAAATTGTCGCGCTAGCTCAAATACGATTGAATAGTAAGTTCGATCCCCACTAGGTGCCCCATACTTTTGACCTTGTGCTACATTTACGCTACGCCTACAAAATCACTATATGCCTGTATTTAGTGTATTTATCAGTCAGAATCGATATCATCTTTTCAATTTTGCGTGATTGTTATAAGCGCAATAACTAAAAATCAACAAAGCCTGTTCGAAGTCTAGAAATTACCGTGTTTGTTCATTTATTACAAAGGCACTTAGATTATCGATGCATCTCTTTGGATGCTACGTGCTGTATATGACAGGGGGGAGTCAACAACTGTACAATGGCCGAGCAAAGAAGACGACCAAGGAATTTAACAGAGGAATTTTAAAACAAAAAGAAAATTATTAAAAAATTATCCTCCAGCAAATAAATTTCTTTGAAAAAAATACAAGACAAAAAAGCACTCGTTCTATGAAACTTTTAAAATTAGCCACAACAAAAAATTAAAATGAAATCAAAGCAAAATCATGACTTACTATTAAAGTTGTTCTCAACCCCCAAAAAGCACGTGCTTAAACCAGTTGATAGAAGAATTATTTTATCTTTTTGGATGCTACGTGCTGTATATGCGGGAGGCGGGTGAGAGTCAACTAACTATACAATGGCCGAGCAAAGAAGACAACCAAGCCCCCTGCACATCAGTAGCGTTACCGCCTTGCTCGGAGTGATATGATTAAAAAAAAAGGTCAGATTTGGCGTACAAATTTTAAAATTCGGTCTAGGCTTTTTTCTTTCATTTAGCGCATTTTGCTGTCGAGAAAAGCATCGATCCATCCACCCGTTCCTAGTTATGGGTAAATACTAGAGTAGACTCGACTCTAGCCTGGAATAGCTGCCAATAAAAAAGAACGACTTCTCTGAATTGAACACCGTATAACAGGCAGCGGGATCCTCACAACTATCTTTTGGAAGAATTCAGGGGAATTTATGGATAATAAAATAAAGAAATGCGTGGAGAGACATAATTGGATATATCCGGAAGGCATACGACATTTTAGGAAAATTCTTTTAGAAAGTACATAGCCTCACTTCTCATTGCAGTCTGTGCGATTGACAAATCGAGACATGACTGACCGGGTAGAAACTTGCCATTACTTTTTGAACTAGACTGGTTTCCAACCGAGGCTGCAGAAACGAATCTGTCCAGCCATTTAACCTATAGTTGGAGGGAGAAGAGACGTTTTAATACCGTTTCCAAAGGTATTTGTCTGTAAGTGAATGCAACGAATTCAACTAGAATTTGAACTCTGATCCCTAATTTCACGTTCCGAGCTGATATCCACTGCACCACAGTAAGTTAAAATATTTCTTCTTATTCAAGGAAAATATCGTCTGTGAATATTCATTGGAAAAATGAAATTTCTTCTGTTACCTCCCACAGATGGGAGGTGATTTTCTAAGCTCAGATGTATCACAAGACCGAGAGCATGTGGTGCCCAGTGAGGATCGAACTAACTACTGATTTGTAATTATCTCAGTGAGACATCCTTGTTAACCATTACACTACGTTGATGTGCCCAAAGTCTTACGACGAAAAAAACTTATTTTATATCGATACCAGGAAATCAAAATTTGACTTACATCCATTCATTTTTCTTTCAGTCTACGGTTTCGCTTTAACTGGAAACAACTATTGCTTGTTATTCTTTTGTGCCAACGTCCAAAGAGTTTGAGCTCCAGGACCATGGATTAGTTTTAAAGCTTTCATTACATCCGAGCAACGCCGGGCTATACTTCTAGTAGGAAATAAAATAATTAGTCTATATTTCTGAGATGAGGTAGTATTTACACTATTTACATTATTCGGACTATTGTCCTCAACTTTATTGCCATTTTCGTCCATAAGGACACATGGATATAGACGTTGGTTAGTTCCAGTAACTTTATCCAAGAGTTGTGAGTTAAATACCAGGCTACAGCAGTGGTGAACATGTAACTTAGAAAGTTAGAGGAAGATAACTCATGACTACCAAAAGAGGTTCTACACAAGGAATGAGTATTATTTATCCCAGTGATTGAAACAAAGGGTTCGGTTCGAAATTCCTAGCACCTGAAGAAGGCTGGAGGGTACAACGACCGAAACGTCGTACAAATGGCAACAAAGATGAAGTCAAAATCCGAATAATGTAAATAGTGAAAATAAAATAAAATAAATGATCGGCATTGAATTTGGAAGTGCTATATCAGCGATAACTGATATCTTGTTAAATGGAAAATAGCTGATTTTATCCAAAAACAGTTTCGGACATTTATTTTTCCCATGATTATCAGCTACGTAAAGTGGCAAGCGGCCCGGACAGGTAGGGCACTGAATGAAGACAACGTTTATAGACAAAGATGACTGACGAAGAACGAAGTCCTCTATAAGATAGTGGTTACTAACCACGAAAAAAAGCAGAGGGATGCAGAGTGTAGAGAATATTGTCTCGGGACCGACACAGAAGACTATTCACCTCTCCCCTCACCTACGCTTTATTGCTTGTCTATAGATGTAAGTTAAAATCAGAAAATAGAATTTTCTTACTGCTACAAATTCTCATGATTTTAATTCGTGGATAATGATATGGTCAAATCGTTATTTTTGAGCCACATGTGCTTGACTGGTGACTGGCCTGAGCTGCAATGCAATACAATTGTTAATGATTTCACCGATTTCATCCGGCCTTCCAACACTGACTTACCGTTCACTCTAAAAAGACTGCAATTTATCATCGGTCATACTTTTGTCAAGTCGGTAAATTAAAATCCTGCACGAAGTTTTCAATACATCTGGGTTGTACCTTCTGAACTCAGTTTTCATAAACCGGCAATTTCACATTGACATCATCAGAGCGGACAATCCATTAAACTTGAGAATTTTTACAAATCAAAGAGATTCCAGTGATGCACAACCAGAAGCAGACACCGTAAAGATCAAAATGAATATTTACCACAACTTTTTCTTCAGAAAAAAGTTATTTACGACATTGAGTCAAAGTGAATTACTTTTTAATACTTTGAAAGACAATATTAATTTGGACTGAAATTATAATGTTACCAATAAAATAATATACTGTTAATTCAAGCCTATTAATACTTTAAATCTTCTTCTATGCGCCGTGTCAATTCAGGACGTTGGCAATTATATCTTTACACAATTTTCTATCATTTGTAGCTATTAATAAGTTTTATCTTTTTTGTTATCTGCGTTGTGGTGCATTGGATATCGGCTCGGAACGAGAAATCGGGTAGCCGAGTTCGAATTCCAGCTGAATTCATTGCATTCACTTACGCGTAAATACCCTTGGGAAAGGTATTAAACTCTCACTTCCTTCCAGTTATGGGTTAAATAACAGGACAGATTGGGTTCTATAGCCTTGGTCGGCAACCAGTCTACCGCAGAAAGCAATGGCAATCTACTGCGGGATAATCTTCTGTCCAGTCAGTCATGTCTCTTTCGAGACATGATCGCTCCATCGTGTATCACGTATGGCACTTAACTGACTGACTGACTTCTGAACAGTGTACCACCATTAATTTACTCAAGCTTAGGCAGCGTTTTCCTCTGTTAGGCTTGACGTCACTCCGTCTTTATTCATTATGTCTCCTAGAAATTTAAAGTATCACTTCTTGATGTTAACGATAAGTGTCTTTTTTTTATTTCTAGTTTGTCTATAAATATTTATTTAAAATATAAAATGATTTTTCGTTCAGATTAATTTCAAAAAGATATATTGCTGTTGGTTGTCATGGCTGTTCACATTTTCGTTGGTAGCTATGAGTCTCCAGATTTCCTTTGGTAGTTATGGCTCTTTACGTTCCCGTTTTAGTTATGGCTTTTCACAGTATCGTTTGTAGTTTCAGCACTCCACATTCCCGTTGGTAGTATGGCTCACTAAATTCCCATTTGTAGTAACGGATCTCTACATTCCTGTTGGTAGTTATGGCTTTTCACAATCCTGTTTGTAGTTATGGCTCTCCACATTCCCGTTTGTAGTTATGGATCTCTTCATTCCTGTTGGTAGTTATGGCTTTTCACAATTCTGTTTGTAGTTATGGCTCTCCACATTCCCGTTTGTAGTTATGGATCTCTACATTCCTGTTGGTAGTTATGGCTTTTCACAATCCCGTTTGTAGTTATGGCTCTCCAAATTCCCGTTTGTAGTTATGGATCTCTACATTCCTGTTGGTAGTTATGGCTTTTCACAATCCCGTTTGTAGTTATGGCTCTCCACATTCCCGTTTGTAGTTATGGATCTCTTCATTCCTGTTGGTAGTTATGGCTTTTCACAATCCTGTTTGTTGTTATGGCTCTCCACATTCTCGTTTGTAGTTATGGATCTCTTCATTCCTGTTGGTAGTTATGGCTTTTCACAATCCCGTTTGTAGTTATGGCTCTCCAAATTCCCGTTTGTTGTTATGGATCTCTACATTCCTGTTGGTAGTTATGGCTTTTCACAATCCCGTTTGTAGTTATGGCTCTCCAAATTCCCGTTTGTAGTTATGGATCTCTACATTCCTATTGGTAGTTATGGCTTTTCACAATACCGTTTGTACTTACGGCTCTTCACATTTCAGTTGTTAGATATAGATCTGCACATTCCTGTTAGTAATTATGGCTCTCCAGATTCCTATTTGTAGTTACGGATCTCATCATTCCTGATGGTAGTTATGGCTTTTCACAATCCCGTTGGTAGTTCTGACTCTCCACATTCCCGTTTGTAATTATGACGCCTCTCATTCATGTTTGTAGTTATGGATCTTGTTGTATTTATGGCTCTCCACATTCCTGTTTGTAATTATGGCACCCCGTATTCATGTTTGTATATATTTCTCTTCACATTTCAGTTGGTAGTTGTAGTTCTTCACATTCCTGTTGGTAGTTATGGCTCTCCAACTTTTCGTTTGTAATCATGGCTCTCCGCATTCCCTTTGATAGTTATGACACTCGACATTCCCGTTAGACATTCATCGCTGTAAACATCTTCCAGTTTTTTGTAACGTTTAATAAATTTTGTCATTTTGCTATCTTCCCTAAGCCCTGTTCTGTCCTCTGTTTACTCAAGCTCACGAGTTAGGATATGCGTTCTTTTCCTGCCCTGCTTGCTTTCAATATTTTCCTGTGGGCATACAATTTTCTAAGACTTTCTTGGCTTATAATTTTCTTTCTATGTTTGGTATCAACACTGTGCATCCTGCATATCCTGGCAGGACTTGTAATTCTCTCAGAATCGCCTCAATTTTGATGTTGAATTAATTCGGTGAGAAGACAAATTCTTATCTTGCTGCTTTTTCTATTATGAGTGTCTTTGCTGAATTCATTTTCTGTCATTGTGAAGGTGTTTTTCTTCTTGATTATCATTCCCAAATATATCCAAATATTCAGTTCCAACAGTTCTTTGCGACTAGTTATTAACTTGATTATATTTTTTTATCATTTCACCCCAAGCAAGGCATTCCACTATCACTATTGCGCAGGGGAAGTTGATGAGAAAGACTGTTTAGTTATAGGAAATGTCAGAAGGAGAGTGACAGAAGTATAAGGATGTAGATGGGAAGAGTGTTTGAGAGAATGGATGCGAGTTATTGTGTTAGGAGGTGTCTATTGACCGTACATTTAAACTCCTGGAGATTGTAGTTGTCTTGGATATAAGTATGTGGAAGGAAATTCCACAGGCGGGAAGTGCGAGAAAAGAAGCTGTTGGAGTAGAAATTGCAGTTACATTTTATCGGTTTCACTGTAAATGTGTGGGACCTAGTTGCTAATCTAGTATCTCGTGAAAATTCGTACGTAGAGGGCACCAGTGATTCAAGTTCATCGGAGCAGAAGCCGTGAAAGTATTTATAGAAGAGGTACAGGAAGCCACGTCAGGCCGGTGAGAGAGTGACTGCAGGCGGTCTGCCAAGTTGGTCGATCACATTACAGATTCTCCGTTGTATTTTGTCAAGAATACACGGAATATATCTGTATAATTTTATATGTCTATTCCATGGCTTTTTCCACTGATCTTCCACTTTCGATTCTGTATTAAAACTCTATATATTTTCCAGTAAATTTGCCGTCAGAGGATAATCTCACCTACCTCCCATTAGCATGGACCAGGCTTGCCTCCCAGAGAGTAAAACACTACACCTCCTTGGTCTCACACTTTCAGCGGACTTAAAATGGAATGACTATATCGAATCCATTGCTAAATCCGCTGCTATGAAAGTCGGTTTTCTGTGTAGGGCCCGGAAGTTTTTTCCGTCTAAATCTATCCTGCACATTTACAAATCTACCATCCGCCCGTGCATTGAATACTGCTGCCATATCTGGTCGGGTGCCCCTGCTGTTCTCCTCGGGCTTCTCGATAAGGTTCAGAGGAGGGTCTGTAATGTGATAGATACCGACTTGGCAGACCGCCTGCAGTCTCTCTCCCACCGGCGCGACGTGGCTTCCCTGTGTCTCTTCTATAAATACTTTCACGTCTTCTGCTCCGATGAACTTAGATCACTAGTGCCCCCTAAATACGAATTTGCACGAGATACTAGATTAGCAACTAGATCCCACACTTTTACAGTGAAACCGATAAAATGCAGCCGTAACTTCTACTCCAACAGTTTCTTTCCTCGCACTTCCCGACTGTGGAATTCTCTTCCAAACGATTGCTTCCCCGACGGCTACAATCTCCAGGAGTTTAAATGTAAGGTCAATAGACACCTCCTAACACACTAACCTGCTCCCATTCTATCAAGCACTCTTCCCATCTGCCTAACCCTCATCCTCGCTGTCCTTACTCATCAGTCACCTTCCTCCTGACATTCCCTATGTCTAACCACTCCTTTTCTTTACCTTCCCCTATGTATCCCCATGCGCAATAGTGGCAGTGGAATGCCTTGCTTGGGGTGAGATGATTAAAAATAAAATAGGTATAGAACTAGTATACAAAATAGTAAATTAAGTGTCATACGTGATACACGCTAACGTGATCATATCTCGAAAGAGACATGACTGACTCGGCAGATGATTATCTCGCAGGAGGTTGACATTACTTTCTGCGGTAGACTTGTTCCCAGCCAAGGCTATAGAATCCAATATGCCCTGTTATTTAACTCATAATTGGAAGGAAGAAACAGATTAATGCCTTTGCAAAAGGTATTTGAGAGAAAGTAAATGCAAAGAATTTAACTAGAATCCGAACTCGGTTTCTTTCCGCGCCGATATCTACTGCAGCACAACGCACATCAGTCAAGTGCCATACGTAATACACGCTTGGGGCGATCATGTCTCGAAAGAGATATGACTGACTGGGCAGAACGTTATCCCGCAGTAGGTTGCCATTGCTTTCTGCGGTGGACTGGTTGCCGACCAAGGCTATAGAACCCAATCTGTCTTGTTATTTAACCCATAACTGGAAGGAAGAGACGGATTAATACCTTTCCCAAGGGTATTTGTGCGTAAGTGAATGCAATGAATTCAGCTGGAATTCGAACTCGGCTCCACGATTTCTCGTTCCGAACATACCTTGTCTAAAATAAACTTTTGAAAGATGACTCTTCATCAAATTTCTGACTTGTGAAACTGAAAGTTTTGGGGCTTGGCATCAAGTCAATTATCTATAACGCTTATTTATTTACGAGTACACGGAAAATGGCCACGATTTATATATTGACGTAAGGATATAATTTAAGACCTCATGTTATTTTCGTTGGCCAAAATATCTAACATTTCTTTAAGCGAGGAATCGTTCTTATTCGTGTAAAATCTAATGTTGGCTGAGCATAGACTATTAAATAGCACGAGGCTTGGACTTTACATTTTATTCACTGCAAGATTATCCTCAGGAACTGATGTTTGTGTTTCTCTCTCTCTCTCTCTCTCTCTCTCTCTCTCTCTCTCTCTCTTGTGTTTCTCGTACCCATGCTTGCAAAACTGGGTACAAATGTGACGCTTCGAGTTTCTGCATTCGGTGGCCACTCGTTGTCGCAGATCAGCTCTGCCATTTGTTTCCTCTGTCTTTTTTTTTTAATCATTTTACCCCGAGAAAGGCAATACAGTCACTACGATTCAAATGGTTACTGAGTGTTAGAGAATATGAGAAAAAAGAAAAAACATTATTAATGTGAGAGAAGAAATAAAAAGTTTGAATTAAGAAGACAGAAGATAACGATTGGCATAGCATCAAAATTTAAAATGTACATCCTATTCTGGCATAATGCTCTATTACGCTATATATAAAATTCTGTGAGATCGATTAATCTGTCTGTCCGTCTTTCTGTCTATCTCACCCTCAAACATAGCCATACGTTGACCGAGCGAAACCAAATTACAAAATGTCCTAAAATATTCTTTACCATGAAGTCCTATAAAATTGATGTAATGAATATGCATACACTTTGGTTCTCCTTCACAGTAATATGATTATCCGGTGTCAGCCATAAATACAGACTAAAGTGAGGAAGCTGAGGACTACGGCTATTGGAACGCCTACTGACTACGCTTATTGCATAAGCCTATGCCTGAGTATACTGCATATGGCTACGACGAGTACCAGTCCATTACGGCTACTTGCTAGATTGTCCTACCCAGTCACATTTGCCAAAACTACTTAGCTATATATATATATATATATATATATCCCTTTCCTGGACATATAAAAAATTAAACTAAATTACAGAAATTATTAAAACCGCGAAGTAGAATTTTAGGTCAAAGTATTTTTTTAAAATGAAATCAGCTTATTCAAATTTTCTTGATTAGTTTGCGAAATTAAACGAATCATAGAGTTTTTAAATCCCGAGAACAAAAATTAGTGAACACTTCAACAATATTAAATATTGGGAGGATAAAAATTCTAGTATATATTCACAAAGAGTATAAATAACTACTACTATTACTAATGAGTGCTTAACACTTTCCGTATGTTAAATACACTACACAACAAGGCGTCATCGATATCTAAAGAACCGAATCAACAATTATCACTTGAAAATTACGAGTACACGCAAGCGTGGCTTAGGAGTCTAGCAGTTAAATCTAGAGTAAAAGTTGAAGAATTAGAAATCAGTTAGAGGAGAAAACCAGATAACTAACATCTTCTTGACAACAGCGAGTTAACTGTATACCCAAGACAAAAGAAACGACGCTCGACGATATAAAAATGTAGCACCTATGAAAAACCTAGTGAATGCTGCGAAGTTCATGAACAGTTCTCAAAAGGTGAATGAACCAGTCATTCATTATGTTCTTCTCTAAAAACAGGCTGTCAAATATCGTGAGTTTGAGAAATTGTGCTTAATATTCTGTCAATCGAAAAGAATTTGATTCAATTTAATTTAGTAATCGACCTTCAAAATGACAAATATTGACAAATGTATTTAATGCGGTTAGAAATGGAAAAGTTGTCACGTCAGAAGTGTATCGAATTTGTTCAACAAGAATTGTTTCTAAATATTGATTAAAAAAAATTACGGATCTAGTACAAGAAATGGATAAAAAAGACTGTATCATGGCGCTGGATTTGGTTATAAATATCAAAGAGAAATGCAAAAGTGTCCAGCATATAAAAACGATGAAAAGAATGTTTCAAAAAGAATCATTTTGAAAGTATGTGTCAATTCAAAAAGAGAAACGTAGAGATGGCCCAACAAAAAGAAGAGGAAATGAGTATAGATGTCAGTCAGTTAAGTGTCATACGTGATACACGCTTGGGCGATCATGTCTCGAAAGAAACATGACTGACTGGGCAGAAGATTATCCCGCAGTAGGTTGCCATTACTTTCTGCAGTAGACTGGTTGCCAGCCAAGGCTATAGAACCCAATCTGTCCTATTATTTAACCCATCACTGGTGCCGCCTAAGCACGAATTTACAAGAGATACTAGATTAGCAACTAGGTCCCACCCTTTTACAGTTAAACAAATAAGATGTAACCGTAAATTCTACTACAGCTTCTTTTCTCGCGCTTCCCGCCTGTAGAACTCCCTTCCACAAGTCTGCTTTCCCGACAGTTACAATCTCCAGGTGTTTAAATGTAGGGTCAATAGACACCTCCTATCACACTAACTCCCAACTATTCTCAGAACACTCTCATCTACCCAACCCTCATTCTCAGTATCCTTACCCGCCTATCACCCACCCTCTGACATTTCCTATATTTAATCAGCCTTTCTCCACTCTACGTAGCCCCCTGCGCAGTAGTGGCAGTGACATGCCTTGCTCGGGGTGAAACGCTTATAAAAAAAAAAATAACTGGAAGGAAGAGACGGATTAATACCTTCTCTTCCCTTATAGTATAGATGTGTTTTCATTGAAAAAAAAAATGGAATGGAAATATGTTACCACAAATCCAAATACATAATTTTTTACTGGACATGCAACATGCAACTAGATACGGGAATTGACATGATTTTAGTGTTCAGAAATTTTCTGAAAGAAATGAGGAAAATCATGTTTAAAAGAAGGCCTTGTCCATTTGAATCTGTTTGACGGATTCTTGATAAAATTTTTCGGCCATTTTGAAGCCTACACGAAACAAAATACTAAATAGGACGTATTATCAATTATCATGGCCAACTGTGAAGAAAATAACAGTCAACTAGGAAATGATGTGAAATAAAATAAGTGAACAAAGACATGACAAAAGAAACTGGAATGTTAAAGAATCTATGCAGCAAAGACTAAAAGAAATTATCTTCCCCCACATTTTCAAGAGAAGAGCCAGTCCGTCTAGTAACAACAGATGTAGAAAAGCTCAAAATTACTAGAACAATATATATTTGAACAAATTCCGCCTAGAGGGAACAAATGGGCCTCCTCGTTAGTAATCTTAATAGAGAAAGATGCGATCTGCGCATTTGTAGTAACTATAAAACAGGTGTAAACCAGAAAATATGATCCATATTCTATCTTACAGAATGGGATTTAAACTCCTTGGCGGGTATGAAAACGTTCTCTAAAATGATTAAAATCGACATACCATCAAATTTAAAATGGAAAAGAATACCATGTGGAATTAAAAAGGCAAGTTATATTTCTCAAAGGATAAAGAGAAACTTATTAGCAGAGGAGTAGTTTGTGATGTAGTGGACATCGACTCGGAATGACAAATCGGGGCGCCGAGTTCGAATTCTACTTGAATTCCTTGCATTTATCTATGCACAAATTATCTTTGGAGAGATATTAATCCGTCTCTTCCCTCCAGTTATGGGTTAAATAATAGAACAAACTGGGTTTTATAGCTTTGGCTGGCAGTCAGTTTACCGCAGAAAGCAATGTCAACCTAGTGCTGGATAATCTTCTGCCCAGTCAGTAAGGTCTCTTTCGATATATGATCGCCCAAAGCGTGTATCTGACTGATTAGCAGAGATATAAAAATACAATATGATACAAGGATGTAATTTGTTTTCGTGATATTAACGGCAAAGAACTAAAAGGAAAAACAACTTTGGCTTCAGAATAACTTTAAAAAATGTTTGATTAACAATTTATGAAAAAAATTAGTACACAACATTAAAAACTATCATTTTGTTTTTAATATTCCATATCTAACTTCGTTAAATATTCAATATCGTTAGATAGTTAGATAGTCAATTAACTTCGTTAGATAGTCAATTAACGATTAGTCACCAGACTAATCGGTAATTGACAAAATATTAAAAATTAATGTGCCTAAGAACAAAAAATAATTGGAATCATTCTTAGGACTTGTAAATTTGTCCAGACGATACGTAGAGTGATACTCTAAATTGACAGGAACTGCTTTAAGGAAAAATAATGTGGATTTTATTTGAACAGAATAAGTGACATATGAAAATTTAAAATCTGTTTTGGAAAAGAATCCAGTCGTAAAAATATTCTAACAAATATTCAGAAAGAAGCATTGGTCATAATATAGACGATGAATAGGGCTTTAGAATTCTTTAATTAAATTTAAGAAGGAACTTCCTAAGGAAAGGTTGTCTAGAATACTGAGATAGGCATTGATTGATGGTAATGGCGTTTGACTTTGATATTGTGCACGTTAAAACACATACCAAATTCGCATGTAGTTGCTTTGTCGAGATTGAGGTTCATTACATCTGAAGAGAAAATATTCGAAGATACTAACTTACACTGGTTTGATAGACAAATTAGCTGAGGATAAAAAGCAATATCCCATATTGATCAGAATATTGTTCAGGATAAAAAAGAGTGGAATAATTGCTCACAACCAGAAAAGCATTTTAAATACAAATTAACTTTTCAAAGGGTGTCGTTTGTATTGGAGAGGGATTTGTTCCGCCTGCAACAAAAAGGGAAAATGTATAAAAACCATACGTCACGATGTTCATTGCGGAATGACGTCTACACAAAGAAGGATAAAGTTTGAAGGATCGTTGCCAGACTAATGAACAGATGTAGAAGAATAAGTAAAAAGGCGTAACACGTTCATTGAAAGAAGAAAATTCAGACAGTCATAAACACATACATGAAAAGTCCTAACCTTGTGACAGGGTGAATATGTAATGTTCAAGTTAATGATGTAGCATTTTTACTAATACTGGCAAATGCCTTTTCAGCCTACTCAGAAATATTACATGTCATCAACAAAAATTTTTGACCATGAAACAAGCTGTAAGGATCATAATTTCCAGAAAATGTTTTCGTGATTCTGTAGAATTTTAAAATTCTTTTTACATTAAGTAATTAAGTAGCAAGGTGCCTTGAAGAATTGCATTTATGCCTTCATATAAAAAAATGCATTATTTGCAAGAATACAGATGCCACAGTTTACCATTTTATATATATAATCCAAATAAATGAGGAACAAAGAAAATAATTGCAGCGTTCAAAATATTAATATAAAACAGTACTCAATATAAAATTAGAGCAGTAAATGTTTATTATTTATTATTAATATAGAACATTTACAAACTACCAACTACTACAAAATTGTCAATTTTGTATCAACATTGAAAGAACAGTGACTTATCAATTAATTAATAATGATGGTAATTACCATCATTATTAAACTTTATTATAATGGTAATTACCATCATTCTTAAATACCTGATGCGACGTTGTTCTTTCAATGTCGAGAAAAATATTACAATATTACAATTTTGTAGTAGTTGGCAGTTTGTACATGCTCTAAAGTAATAATCAATATATATATATACATATATATATATATATATATATATATATATATATATATATATATGTGTGTATGATATATATATATATATATATATATATATATATATATATTATGCATTCTAGTCGTTTGAAGATAGCGAGAGTTTGAAATTTGAGTAACGATCCGAGCTCATTTGATAAGTGTTGACGCTGTGAACATTTTTGGGATAGTTTTGTTAGTCCGGATATTGAGCAGTTTAATGCGTAAGAAGGTGTTTGTCATTTCGTCTTTCTTTTTTCTGTTACTAACGTGATTTTTTCTATGGTGTTAGGTTGCCTGTCTGTTGGCCACACAAACAGAGTTGCTTTTTGATTAGTAATTTCTTCCCCGTTTTTGTATCTGGTGATGTCTTGAATGGCGAAACGCATAATCAAATCTATTTCCAAAGAAAAAATTTCCGTTTGTCAAATTTCTTAAAAATTTTGTAGGGATTCTGTATCTTAGTTTAAACACACACACACACACACACACACACACACTGGGATATATCATCTCTATCCCTTTTGCATAGACTCTCTTTTTTGGGTTAGAGGGAGATAACTACCAAAAAGAGGCTCCACCCCAGTGATTGTAATAATTATGTTCAAAATTCATAGCGCCTGAAGAAAGCCGGAGTGTACAACGGCCGAAAAGTCGTACTAATGGCAACAAAAATGAGGACAATACTCCGAATAATGTAAATACTTTTAATCGGTATTGGCTTTAACCGCGGCATCTAGACAACTTTGGAATTCCCCGTATCTCTTCTGTACAGTCTCTTTGTTTAATTTGGTGAATGCGACCATAAATCTTGTTTTCAGTTCCTCTTTGGTGTTACAAGGATTTTTGTTGGTTTATCGCTCAACTACCCCACTACCCATAACAATCAAGGCAGGGTTGAAGTCTGGGAATAAGGTGTCCAGATTTTTAACAAATTTTTTTAAAATCATTTAAAAGGCAGTTTACTACCCCTGGTGCGCAGGAGTTTACACAGGAGGAAAGTTATAACAAAGAGTGACAGGTTATTAAGGGTGAAAGGAAGTGGGTAAGAAATGGATGAGTATAATGATGAGAGTGGAGTAGACGGAGAAAGGAGAATGAGAGAGAGAATGCAGATTAGTGAAATAGAAGATGACTATTGACTGTACATATAAATTCTTGGAGATTGTAGCTGTCGGGGAAGCATGTAAACGGAAAAGAATTCCACAGGAGCGAAGTTCAAGAAAAGAAGCTGATGGAGTAGAAATTGCGTTTATATTTTATTGGTTTCACAGTAAAAGGGTTGGACCTAGTTGCTAATCTTGTGGCTCGAGTAAAATTAATATATAGGGGGCACTAGGGAGCTAAGAATCCGTGAAGGTATTTGTAGAAGAGACACGGGGAGGCCGTATTGCGCCGGTGAGAAAGTGACTGTGTCTGAGCTGTCAAGTCTAGATCGATTACATTACAGATTCTCCGTTGGAATTTGTCAAGGACACCCAGGTAGATAGCAGGAGTGATGTGTTAGCAGACAAAAAAAAAACAAAAAAAAACGCGTATACGCAAAATTAAAAATATAAGATGGCGACTATTAACCCATCGTGCCCTACACACACACACACACACACACACACACACACACACACACACACACACACACTAGATATATTTGTCATAAATGAGATAACGCACTTCATAGGAATTAAATAAAACGCTTCTGAAATGTTAAATAATTTATTTATTTGAAAAAGGCACAGTTTTGATGAATGACCTTTCCCTAAACTACCACTAAATTCTTGATATCATCTTTAAAAAATTCTCATTCTTTGATGTAATAAACAATTTAAATGCTTTCATAAAATATTCTTTATTGGGTATGAAAAGCTCAATAAATGAGGGAAATTTTCATAATTCAGGCGATGCATCTTTTGGACAGTTGATTGCAAAGCGGGCGGTCATGGGCCGTCGTGCAGGATAATTGGATCATCCTTATTCATAAGTCTTGGGTGTTTCTTTTTCAAATTTTGCGCATGCATTCAATTACTCCATAATACGAGGTTGCTGTTATTGTTTTTCATTGAGGCAAGAATGTATAAAGAATAACCCCATCGATAGACCACCAAACAGTAACAAAAATTTTTTAAGGGTCCAGTGGAGGTTTTGGGTGTTGTGTTGGTGTTTTACTAGATTCTAACCACTGGTGTAGTCGCTTATTGTTGTCAAATAGTATCAATTTCTCATTGCATGTAATGATTCGATGTACAAATTTTTCTTTTTCCCAGTTTGTACCCATAGTGTAATTTTACTCGACATTGATTTCCTGTAATAATTTCCATTGGGATTAAGAGTACGAATATATTGAAAGGAAAATCAGAAATATATCAACATTTTAATTTACTAAGGAGGTTACTTCATTGGACGAATGGATCGAAAACTGGATAATTTCATGTGTAACGACCTAATATATATTTATAGTCATCCGCAGACAGATCTGTTTCGCTGTATCACAGCTCATCAGTACGTTTAGACTCCGATTGCTTTTAACCCAAATTGGCGTCAGTCGGAGATTCTAACTCTGAGCTATAGGCGCTCGATAGAAGAAGACAGACTTTTAGCGTATGATGTATCATACGCCAGTGGCCAGAATGCTCTAATTTATTACTGAATGAGCGATGCGTAAATGCTAGATCGATTTAAATAAACATATTTTCATGTTCATTTTTAATATCTGGACCTAGGCTGCCCACGCCATTATGATTACATTAGTAGGTGTATTGTATTATATTTATGTGATCATACTTGTGTGTCGCAATCAGAGCATGAGTCTTCAACTGGACAATACCTATTAGATAATGAGTCATGCTCGTCTCGTTTTTCAACTTGCTCATTTTCTATTTTGCATACAGGCAGATCAAAACATCATTTATTAATTTTGGAAACTTTATGCTTAAAATTATTTCAGCCTGTACTGTGCAAGCAAAAGGAGAATTTTTTTAAAATTCCTTGCATTTATTCGGAGATATGTGATCTTTATGTTTTCCTTTTTATGCATCACTGGATCATTTTCTTTATTTATTTACGCATTTTAATCGTAAATTAATTTATATATGTTTTTCTTAATTATACGTATTTACAATATTCGTAATTTAAAGCGCGTTCAAGTGCTGTCTCTCATAATCATTTCCTATGTAATTTGACATAATTAAAGTTGCCAACGACTGGTTCCTTATGAAGCGTTGGCCGAAAGTCAGTCTATTTAAATCCATATTCCTGTTCTGTGATATCAAATCATTATATATATTCCATTTGTAAACGAGCTATTACGTGACCTATGTTTCTACGATGAGTTATGTCTTCAGGCGATTTACAATAACTGATTTTACCGTTTACCATTTTTTTAAGAACGCTCACGTAACGGTGATTTTTTTAACGCTCACGTGGCGCGGAATTTTTGACCGCGCAATTTTGAAAATTACAAGGAATTATGGCGTTTTCATCCATGGTTGTATTAACGTAAGAGGTAATTTTTAATATTGTTACACCTAAAAAAGGTAAACGGTAAAATCAGTTATTGCAAATCGCCTGAAGACACCATTCATGGTAGAAACCTAGGTCGCGTAATAACTCGTTTACAAACAGAAAATATTCTAAAGTTCTACAATATAATTGTATTGAACACTTTTTGATACAACTGTGCACTAGCCTAACTTTATTATGATCAGAAACTAAGTAATTAAACAATATATATATATATATATATATATATATATTGAAATATATAAATGAACTGGAATTTTTCTTAAAGACTTGTACTCATTATCAGTTTTGTTTAAGCTTGTGATCTGCCTCACATGGATCACCTTCCCTTTGTACTTAATGTATATAATCGTATGCTACGCCTTAACGCTTGTAACATTACTTTGATGGTAGTCGTCAGAGTTTATATATATATATATCCATGTAAAAATGAAATACATCGGAATGAATTATATGAAGAAATCGCTCAGATGTTTTTTTAAAACAGTGTTACTTTAAAAAACACGAGTGCACTTAAAACATACGAGGGCGTATTTAGATGTTTCTGCTAATGGGTTTAAGATCTATTCTGAATGTTTTTAAGGAAAATCGTTTTTCGGTAAAAAGGAATAAAATGTTCTCGTACAATTAGCTTCAGAAGAAATAATGTGATGACCTCATCTAAATAATGAAAGGTACGTTTTAAAGTTGTCCAATTATCTCTTGAATATATATTTAACTGTGGCAAAATGAGTCTAATTTTTAGATTTTTATGTTGGTTTTATATATGGGAAAAACATTGCTTTTTTACTAAGCTATTCATCTTTTTATTTTATTTTATTTTATTTATTTAATTTGATTTTATTTATTTATTTATTTTTCTTTTTTTTTTGCGGTGAATAGTGAAATAATTTATCGGCAAAAAATGGGCCAATAATAGATTATTGACATTTTTAGAAAAACAAACAACGACATTGTGTCCAAAGCATTTGGAACAAATACAAGAAGAATTATTTTATATTCTGTGAATGGAATTGATTTTCTCCTACATTTGAAATACGAAGCATTTGCATTCAGATTTGCTTCTTTATGAGTGTGTTAAGCCGCATTTTCTTTTTTTAATTTTTATACTCACCATCTTTATAGCCTGCGTGTATAATTTTTTAAAAATTACATAAATTTGAAGAAGAACGAAGAAGATGAAAGATTAATGAAGACTGAGAAAAAAGATAAGAAAATGAAGATAGACGTAGAAAAATCATTAGAGATAAGTCAGAAGGGCTGTACGTAAATATTTTTAAAATACATAAATTTGAAAAAGAACGAAGAAGAAAGAAGAATGAAAATGGCGCCAAGAAAATAGGTAGGCAGACTCAGAAAAGTAATCGAAGAGAAAGATAAAAAAGTGGTTTAAGATATAAATACGGAAGGGAAGACGAAGATAAAGAAAAATTAAGGTGTCAGTTGAGAATGAAAATGAGGACAAAGAGGACTGAAGTTTACTAATCAGAAGAATATAATAAGCAAAATAATACAAAAAGAAAAAGGTAAATGCTAAGACAAATGAAATAAAGAGGAAAAGGAGGGAGGAGAAATAATCATAGAGAAATTAAAGGGAGATTATATCTAAAAAAGTAGGATAAGAAAAAATTCAAGAAAAATGTCGAAATGAAGAAAAAGGGAAAACAAAAGGAGCAAAAAAGAGAGATACAAGAATTAGAAAAAATGAAAGAAGAAGAATACAGTAGTGAAGTCTTATGGAAGAAATGAGAAAGGAAAAATGAAAAAAAAAGAACATTAAAAAAATAATGAAGAAAAATGAAAGAAGAAGAATAAAGTAGTGAAGTCTTATGGAAGAAATGAGAAAGGAAAAATGAAAAAAAAGAACATTAAAAAAATAATGAAGAAAAATGAAAGAAGAAGAATAAAGTAGTGAAGTCTTATGGAAGAAATGAGAAAGGAAAAATGAAAAAAAAGAACATTAAAAAATAATGAAGAAAAATGAAAGAAGAAGAATAAAGTAGTGAAGTCTTATAGAAGAAATGAGGAGAGAAAAATGAAAAAAGGAACTTTAAAAAACAATAAGAAAATTGAAAAATTATGAGGCAAATGAAGAGAAACACTTTTAGGAGAAAAACAAAGAAAATAAATAAAGGAGATGAAAAGAAAAGTGAAAAAAATAAAAGAGAAGAATAAAAAGAGAGATGATGTGAAAAAGAAAGAAAATAAATCGATGAAAAAAGATGAAAAAGAAAGATGAAAGATGAAAAAGAAAGATGAAAGATGAAAAAGTTTAGGAAAATGACGGGAATATAAAAAATATGCCAAGAAAAAAAAGAAAGATTAGCAACTAGGTCCCACCCGCTTACTGTGAAACCAATAACTTGTAAACGCAAATTCTACTCTACCAGCTTCTTTTCTCGCACTTCCCGCCAGTAGAATTCCCTTTCATTTACTGGCTTTCCCGACAGCTATAATCTCAAAGAATTTAAATATAAAGTCAATAATCATCTCTTATCTCACTAACATGAATCCTTTCTCTCATACTCCTTTCTCTGACCACTCCACACTCGTTAGTATTCTCATCCTTCTCTTACCCACTTCCTGACACCCCCTATAACCTGTCACATCTTCTCATAACTTTCCTCTTATGTAACCCCTTGCAAAACAGCGGTAGTAAAATGCCTTGCTTGGGGCGATATGATTATAAAAAAGTGTTTATGAATGTGGAGTAAGTAAAAAAAATGATTAAAAAAAAACAAGAAAGCTATAATTTTTTGTAACATGCTGACGCGTGTTGAAATTCACACAGTATGCAGTATTTTTAAAGTTATCCCTAAACCGAAATTTGCAAACCGTACGTTTCGTTCAATTTCACAAGCTAATCAGTGAGATTTGAATAAGTTGATTTGTTTGAGAAAACACTATATTGCATTTTAATAATTTATTTAATTTAATTTAAATTTATAGGGCGTCATGGTAAGCAACATATTTAATAATGTTTTTCCTTTGTAACAGGGAAGAATACATTATTAGGATTTCTTACTCTTGAGCATGCAGCATACAACTGGCCATCCGTAAATATTTCTTTTTAGAAGCCACATTTCAACTCTTTAGTGTGGTTGATCTTTCTCATTCTTTCTTTTTTCTTTCTTTCACCCTCTCTCGTATTTCTTTCCGCATCACTTTATGTTCTTTCTTTTTCAGTTTTCTTTACTTCTAAAATGATTTCTCTCTCTCTCTCTCTCTCTCTCTCTCTTTCTTTCATTCTTTCTTTCTTTCTTACTTTCTCCGATTCAGTGGAAAGACTGAGATATAAACGAAGGCGTGACTGATGAAAGTGATCTAATTGCTTTTGCGCCCTTATCAAAACAAATTTGAGACAAACTTATCAAATTAATTTTGTTTGTATTTTCTCATTGAGTCAATCTAGAATTTTATCTATACAATTAACTCTGTCGACAAATGTTATTTTGACAATCTAAGAAGTACAATTTTTAAAACATTAGACATAAACTAACCACAGAAAATGAAGAGAAAACTAAATAAAAAGCAATGGTGTCACTGATAGTACCACTGAACCGATGTTTTTCGAGTTACGATTGCAGCAGAAAAGCACATTACCTCAAATAAGAAAGGCAAGGAAGGGGGCAGATAAATATATAATATCATGTTACGTTTTTATATTATGAGATGGACTGAATATTCATTTGTGTGCTTCAGACGTATACAAAGAAACAACGATGAATTATTAAAATTTCTATAGGCAAAACAATGAATAAATTCTGCAACAATAGTTTAAAAATGAAATGCCTTTCACAGGCTAATGTCGTGAGTTTTAATCTCTCTGGGAGTTCCAGTCATGAACGTGTCACCGGAATAACTTCTTTTGAATAAACAGTGTTTCGTGGAAAGATTTTTAAACATAGTGGGAGCATGTTTGTTTTCAGTTTGCATGAACGTGTCAGATAATCTAATTGTTAAGAAAATATTTACAAGCTGTCTCGCGTAGAGTATGGGCTAGCAAGTGTGTAGGCCAGATCATTTTTTAAATGTCGTGTGCTCGATATCTATCTCAGTCTGTCCTGGAAGAATGATAGACTTTGAAAAAACAGTAGCTACTCTAGCATCTACGCATCGCTCATTCAGTAATGAATTAGAGCACTCTGGCCACTGGCGTATGATATATTATACGCTAAAGGTCTGCCTCCTTCTACCGGGAGCCCATAGCTCAGAGGTAGAATCGCCGACTGACGCTAATTCAGTCGAGTTTTAATCCTGGGTTACAAAGCAATCGGATGACTAACCGTACTGATGAGCTGTGATACAGAGAAACAGATCTATCTTCGGATGAATATATATATATATATATATATGCCACAAATTAATAACACTTGAGTTCTAACTACAAGATGTCCTAATTAATTCTGAATTGATTAAGCATCTCACTTCACAGCACCTGCTTTCAGATTGTGTGGTTCACGTTTCTCCAGTTTACCTGCAATGTTATAAAGGTTATCATTGATATATATATATATAGTCATCCGCAGACAGATCTGTTTCGCTGTATTACA
The DNA here is from genome assembly GCA_037127315.1 of Ascarosepion bandense. Lineage (NCBI taxonomy): Eukaryota > Metazoa > Mollusca > Cephalopoda > Sepiida > Sepiidae > Ascarosepion > Ascarosepion bandense. The sequence continues at coordinate 2,839,705 of JBBBDQ010000456.1, forward strand.
GCTCATCAGTACGGCTTAGACTCCGGTCGCTTCCTAACCCAAGATCGAAACCCGACAGAATTGGCGTCAGTCGGCGATTCTACCCCTAGGCCAAGACCGTCCAGTAGAAGAAGGCAGGCTTTTTTTAGCGCGTATAAACACGCTCAATAGCTAGAGTGCTCCAATTCAGTATCGAATGAGCGGTGCGTAAATGCCGGAGTAGCTACTGTTTACAAAGTCTACCACTCTTCCAGAGTGCTCAATCAGTGTGTGAGAGCGTAAATACTATAGTCATCCGCAGACAGATCTGTTTCGCTGTATTACAGCTCATGATATATATATATATATATATATATATATATATATGAAAAGACTGAGATAGATATCAAGCATATATATATCAGTTTCTGCATATAAACCTATCTCAGTCTCTATATATCTATTTCTGTATTTCTGCCTGTTTTAGTGTTTTCTGTTTTAGTGTTTTCTGCCTGTTTTAGTGTTTAGTGTATTTCTGTATTTCTGCCTGTTTTAGTGTTTAGTGTATTCATTTCTATCTATCACTTTATCTAAGTTTTTCATATCTATCTATTTAAATAATATCTATTTCATTACTGATGTATACATGTATGCACACACATATGTGTATGTTTGTGTGTGCGCGTTTGTGTGTGTGTGTGTGCGTGTGTGTGTGTGTGTGTGTGTGTGTGTGTGTGTGTGTGTGTGTGTGTGTGTGTGTGTGTGTGTGTGTGTGTGTGTGTGTGTGTGTACGGGTGAGTGCGCTTTGTGTGTGTATGCAAAAGTATTATATCGCAACTCTCGGATGGATATCATCCGTGGCGTCTCAGTAGTTTGTGAATGTTCACGGTATCAGCTACATACAACCATGTTCTCAGATCAATGATTACTCATGGTTTCAAGTAAAATAATCTTTTAGGTCTGAAAGAAACCAATCCTTTCTCACACTATATAAGCAAGTGCTACAGAATTACTAATTGCTTTACCAAATGACTAAAAACATCACTTAAAGACATCCAAGAGTAACACCATCTGACATCGGGAAAGGAAAACAATGTTATAAGGTTAAGAAAGAAACTCCCATCAATACTAGAAAGAGAAATAACAGTTGACTTTAATGGTCTATTTTACTTAAAACTTTGAGAAAGTTTTTATAAATTTCAACCGAGAGTAATTTCCACTCTTCTGTCAATGAATGTTTAATATTCCCTGTATGCAAACGTCTATTCTCGCCATTACCACTTAAACAGGCCAATATTTAGGAAAATAGCATTTGGCTGAATATAAAATGACCCCAAAATCGTGCAGACAACTGGAACAGATAATTTTAATTGAATTTAAACCGTGCAGGCATGTTACGCATGATCGTTGGTAGTAATCTTATTTGAATTTGCCCAGCTTTAGCGGTAGTCATGAAAGTAACTAATGCCAAAAAGGAAAAGCTTTCTACTTCAGATAGATAGATAGATAGATAGATAGATAGATAGATAGATAGATAGATAGATAGATAGATAGATAGATATGAACAGTCTGAAATAGATAAGCAGATATATAGATAGACATATATTAACAGATTGAAATAGACAGACAGAAAGATATGAACAGACTGAAAGAAATAGATAGATAGATAGATAGATAGATAGATAGATAGATATGAACAGTCTGAAATAGATAAGCAGATATATAGATAGACATATATTAACAGATTGAAATAGACAGACAGAAAAATATGAACAGACTGAAAGAAATAGATAGATAGATAGATAGATAGATAGATAGATAGATAGATAGATATGAACAGTCTGAAATAGATAAGCAGGTATATAGATAGACATATATTAACAGATTGATATAGACAGACAGAAAGATATGAACAGACTGAAAGAAATAGATAGATAGATAGATAGATAGATAGATAGATAGATAGACAGATAGATAGAGAGATAGATAGATAGATAGATAGATAGATAGATAGATAGATAGATATGAACAGTCTGAAATAGATAAGCAGATATATAGATAGACATATATTAACAGATTGAAATAGACAGACAGAAAGATATGAACAGACTGAAAGAAATAGATAGATAGATAGATAGATAGACAGACAGATAGATAGATAGATAGATAGATAGATAGATAGATAGATAGATAGATAGATATGAACAGTCTGAAATAGATAAGCAGATATATAGATATACATATATTAACAGATTGAAATAGACAGACAGAAAAATATGAACAGACTGAAAGAAATAGATAGATAGATAGATAGATAGATATATAGATAGATAGATAGATAGATAGATGTGACCAAACTGTAATAGATAGATAGATAGATAGATAGATAGATAGATAGATAGATAGATAGATAGATAGATAGATATGCACAGACTGAAAGAGATAGATATGAACAGATTGAAAGAGATAGATGGATAGATAGATATGAACAGATTGAAAGAAATAGATAGATTTGAACAGAGAGATACATATGAACACAGATAAAGAGATATGAATTTTTATATATATATATATATATATATATACGTGTGTGTGTGTGTGTAAAAAATGTACATTATCATTCAAGGTTGGTAGCTAGGGAAACTAATAAGAAAGACCAGTTTGTACACACACACACACACACACACACACACACACACACACACATGATAATAAAGACTTTGAAGCTTAACATCGATCAAGAAAAAGGCGTGATAAAGAAAATCTAATAAATAAACAATATGGTAGTTAAAAAAAGAAACAAAAAGCAAAGCGAATTTTTAAAAGCTGTAAATTTTAAAGGCACTTTTAGAAAATGACCTATGATGTAAAATAAATGTCAAATTCAATGTGACCTGGTATGCTTAACATAACAAAAAACAAGATTTTCTCCATTAAAGTGTCATTTGCAAATAAAAATCACAAACATATATATTTTACAGCTGTATATAAAAAACATCAAATCGATATGTTCATTTAAAAGTAAAAAAAGAATACATTTTTCACAAGTGATGCTTTTAAAATAATTCTTCCTCTCTCTTTATGGAAAGAAAGCAAATGAAAGAATATTGAAAAAGATTCGACGTTTCTGTGCTAGAATGTTAAGTTTGATAAGTTTAAATGCAAAAAGAAAAGTGCAGCTTTCTTGTTTGTTTTCACACCGAAATGTCAGCAATAAACACTCAATAAAAAAAACAACGATTATTTTTTCCAAAACAATGCTTTTAAAAAATTAAAACAAACATATTAATATGTCTAAAATTTTTAGACAAAAAATCTAATCTCCTTAATACCAGTTCCTTTTATTTGTTTTGATTTATTTACTCCTTTTCAAGTATTATCGCATCCAATTGTACTCAACTTCTTTTCATGAAAAATAACATGAAATTATGCTAAGGTAACAGGGCAGCCCAAAATGCCAAATACAGGTCGGGGATACCAGAATCAAGCAGGTATAAAAATTGAAATACCTGGGAAGCATTATAACAGAAGACGGAAAGTGCGACACAGAGATCCGAACGCGAATTGGCATGGCGAAGGAAGCATTCCAGAAGATGAGTAAGGTATTAAGAAACAAGACAATTTCGCTAGAAACTAGGAAGAGAGTACTGGATTGCTACGTGCTGTCCGTCCTTCAATATGGCAGTGAATGCTGGACAATATCATCAAAGATGAAGAAAAAACTTGAAGCAACTGAAATGTGGTTCTACAGAAGGATGCTTCGGATATCGTGGATCGAGCATGTGAGCAATGATGAGGTCTTGGAAATAATGGAAACAAAAAGAACATTAATACTGAGCATCAGGAAGAGACAGCTGAAGTTCCTGGAACATGCAATGAGGAAGGAGGGTTTGGAGAACCTGATACTAACAGGCCAGATAGAGGGAAAAGAGACAGGGGAAAGCAACGGATAAAAGGACCTAACCAGGTGGATGACGGAATGAGGATTGCATGGTGTAACAGAAAAGGCATGCTCAGAGCCACCAGGGATAAAGAAACGCGGAGAACCATGATCGCTTACGTCCTGAAGGGACAGGTCACACAGAAAAAGAAGAAGAAGAAGAAGAAGAAGAAGATGTCTAGGGTTCATCGAAGAATATCCATTCCAACTTAGTGATCGATCGACGAATCACATGTATATTTTCACGTAAATATATGACCTCTTGAATTCTTTCCCCACGCAAAATTCTCTTCTGTTTTAATTCATCTTTCTATCACACCAGTTGGCCATTGTGGAGACGGATAACAAAAGTATATCTTGTTACCAGTAATACCAAATTAATTTTTTTCTTTGAATTCAGCTGATATATAATATTTATCGGTAGGTAACACGAGATTTCTGATAGCTGATCATGTATGCAGTGAAAAGAGTACTAACTGCTGAGAACATGGCGTGACAGAAAGCTGAAGAGAAGTAAACAATATGCTAGAATATTAAAGTATATGGTTTAGAACAGAAAAGTAAATGCAATGTGGCTGCCATTAACAAATAAAAAAAAGGAAATAAAATCCGGCATCGACAGCAGCAGCGAATATAGGGAAAAAAAGATGTCAAATTGAAGGCAAACATCTGCAACAGTGACTGGCTACCTGCTTTAGCAGACGGAAATACTCACAAATGAATAGCTATCCATTAAATATATATATATATATAGTTCCAACTCTTTTACTGTGAAACCAATAATTTGTAAACGCAAATTCTACTCCATCAGCTTCTTTTCTCGCACTTCCCGCCTGTGAATTCTCTTCCGCATACTTGCTTTCCTGACAGTTACAATCACCAGGAATTTAAATGTAACGTCAACAGTCATCTCCTGTCTCACTAACTTACATCCTCTCTCTCATGCTTTTCTACATCCACCCCACTCTTATCAGTACTCTCTTCCCTCTCTTACTCTCTTCCTGACACCCGTGCAACCTCTCACCCCTCATAATATCCTCCTCGTCCACCCCACTCTCATCAGTAATCTCTTCTCTCTCCTACTCTCTTCCTGACATCCCCTGCAACCTCTCACTCCTCAACATTCCTCCTATGTAACCCCCTGCACAACAGTGGCAGTAAAATGCCTTGCTTGGGGCGACACCATTATATATATATATCTTTATATATCTTTATATATATATATATATATATATATATATATATATATATATATATTTATATACGCCCGTGTATTGAATAGTGCCACATCTGGTCAGGTGCCTCTGCTATTCACCTCGGGGTTCTTGTCAAAATCCAACTGAGAATTTCTAGTGTGATCGATCCCTACTTAGCGGCTCAGATGCAGTCACTTTCACACCACTGTAATGTGACTTCCTTGTGTCTCTTCTACAAATACTTTCACGCTTTCTGCTCCGATGAACTCAGCTCCCTGGTATGTATGAATTTACTGGAGATACTTGACTAACAAATAGGTCCCACTCTTTTACAGTGAAACCAATAAAATGTAATTGCAACTTTTACTCTAGCAGCTTCTCGCACTTCCGGCCTGTGGAGTTCTCTTCCGTATACTTGCTTCCCTGATAGCTACTATCTCCAATAATTTCAATGTAAGGTCAATAGTCCTATCTCACTGACTAACATCCTTTCTCTCATGCTATTTTCTCCATTCACTCCACTCTCATCACACCGATATTCTCAGGCTTCTGTTATCCACTTCCTGACACCCCCTATAACCTGTTCCTGTTTCTCTTCACTTTCCTCCTATGTAACCCCCTGCGCACCAGTGGCGGTGAATCTGCTTTGTTTGGGGTGAAATGATTGGAAAAAGGAAAAAGAAAATCCTTTTGAAAATGATGTAAATTTTTCGTCGATTAATTTTAATGAACCTATTTCCTAACTTACAAATAATCTTTCTCGAACAAGGAGGGAATCCCGCCACGAATTGTCTAAATTTAATTTCCGAGGAAAAAGTTTAAAAAATATAGCCCAAATTTTTACTTTCTTAGATCATCATAATAATCGTCATGTTAGGTTACAAATATGTGAGTGTAATTTTTTAGAAATAATGTCACGAGAAAATTTAAAAAAAGAAACGAAAAAAAACTGTTTCTTCTGAAACCTGTTTCACCATTCATCACTAAGTATGTTTCCCTCTGTTACTCTTACCTTCAATCTGTTCTGTGAATATCACGTTTTATGATCTAATAAATATGTAATGAATATGAATACCACTTGGTTTCTCCCTACAGTAATGTGATTGGCTGGTGTCAGCCATAAATCCAAACGAAGGTGAGGATGCAGAGAGGTATACGTCCAGAGGTCGACAGGTCTTTGACTAGAGGTCTATGACTATTGGTATACGTCTATTGACTACGCCTACGTCTCAGGATACTGCATACGACGAGTACCGTCCATTACGTCTACTTACTAGATTGTCCTACCCTGTTGCATTTGACTAAACCGCTTAACTACTTCTAATAATATATATATATATATATATATATATATATATATATATATATATATCCCTTTCTGGTACATACCAGTTTCCAAGACATCTTTCTGCATTATGTGTCTTAGATATTTCAACTATGTCTCGCTGATTTTGTTGATGCGCGTTGTGGTGCATGGGATATGGGCTCGGAACGACAAATCGGGGAGCAGAGTTCGAATTCCAGTTGAATTCCATGCATTCACTTACGCGCAAATACCCTTGGAAAAGGTATTACACCGTCCCTTCTCGCCACTTATGGGTTAAATAATAGAACAGATTAGTTTCGATAACCTTGGCTGGCAACCAGTCTACCGCAGAAAGCAATGGCCACCTACTGCAGGATAAGCTCCTGCTCAGTCAGTCATGTCTCTTTCGTATAGCACTTAACTGACTGACTTCTTCTATGTACCGTGTTCATTCCCGGTGTTGGCGGGTATGGTTCTTCAAAATATCCTGTCTTTATGTAGCTTTAAATGTTTTTTGAATTTTTTGTTATCTCTCCTAATCTCTGTTCACCCATTCATTTACTAAATTTCATTAGGTGGGCTATGCGTTATTTTCCTGTTTCTCTTGGCTTCAGTTTGTCTTTTTAGCATCAGATTTTCTAAGTGTTCTTTCTGCATTCCGCGCCTTTGAAATTTAATCTAACTATTTCTGGTGTTAAGTATAAGTCTTTTTTTTTTTGTTTCCATTTTCTATAAAACTTTCTTATTGTTTATATAATCGGTTCATGGTATACTTAGCATCCTACTGTAGAATCACATTTTTGCGGCTAGGCACACACATGGTTTTATCTTATTAAATTAAAGAGCTGCCGTCTATTTTTCTTGTAAATCAATATTTGCTAACAAGGATTCATAAAATAACCGGTCTTATTACAAAGGCATACAATGAAATAGAAAATATATAATTGCTTATTCACATTTTCAGTTCTCCTGTGAAAAACGGTGATATGGTATTTCGTTTCATAGTGAAAGCGAAGAATACGCTCAGCTCCCATGATGCAAGACAATAGCAAATGCTTTAGGAAGCGAATGCAGACAACAAACATTAGGCAAGATAATGAAAAATACAGAAGGGTTATTACTGTTTTATGCCTTGTTGGAGATAAGCGAAATTGTTTACACAGGTAAGAAGAAAAACACTATTAACAATAAGATCAGAAAGGGAGAAGGGGCATTAACAAGAATAGAAACACGAAGACTAGAACTAAGGGAGTAATCAGAGAAGATAGAATGAGAAAATAAGGGGGAGCGTTTAGGAAGAGAAAATAGGGAGAAGAAGTGGTTTTAGGCGTGGATTAAGTTGGGAAAGAGGTTCTATCAGTGAAAGAGAAGACGCAGGTGAATGAGGAAGAATATGTCTGTAGTTGAAGATTAATGTAGGGTGAAGCTGTAGGAGGATAATCTGGTCCATGAAAAATAACAGAAGATCTCTAGGTGAAGAAAGAGCATTGACGGCTGCTTTTGAAGGCTAAACCGGAAGAGAGTGTTTGTTGGCGAAGAAAGAAGAAAAAGAATGGCTTTCTTGTAAAAACATGAAGAGCTGATTTGTAGGTTTAGGAAGATGAAAAAGAATGTGTTATGGATGAGAATAAAAAAAATAAATTATAAGGGAATAACTAATCTCTTTTGGTGAATAATGATGGAATAAAGGGGTCAAAATTTTAGAGTGAAAAGAAGTTCGACGGTTGTAAAAGCAAAAGAGCTGTAGGAGAAGACTAACAGGAGAGATTAGCGTTATTATTAAGAAATAAGAGGAGAAAAGAGGCTCTATTAGTGAAAAGAAGTTATAATCGGCTGCAGTTGAAGAATGAAGCTAAAAAAGGACCTTGGCGTTGACGAGAGAGGAGAATAAGATGGGCTGGCGAATGAGCTACGAAAATACATGAGAATACTTTCAAGACTTCTTCTCTGATGAGCTCACTGGTGTCCCCTATATAAAAATTTACTCGAACCACAAGATTAGCAACTAGGTCCCACCCTTTTAATGTAAAACCAATAAATTGTAAACGCAAATTCTACTCCATCAGCTTCTTTTCTCGCACTTACCGCCTGTAGAATTCCCTTCCGTTTACTTGCTTCCTCGACAGCTATAATCTCCAAGAATTTAAATGTAAAGTCAATAGTCATCTCCTATCCAACTAACCTCTCTTTCATGCTTTTTCTCCGTCCACTCTACTCTCATCCGTATTCTCATCCTTCCTTACTCACTTCCTGATACCCCCCATAACCTGTTACTCTTTCTCATAACTTTCCTCCTAGCTAACCCCCTGCAAAAGTGGCAGTAAAATGCCTTGCTTCGGGAGAAATGATTATAAAAAATGAATATATGAAGTCAAAACAAAATTAGATGAGGAAAGGATTTCTTTGCTGAAGAAAAAGGAAGTAAAAAAATGAGATGCCGAAAGTAGGGGTGCAAGAAGCAAATAGAAAGAGAATTGGTGACTGGATATGAAAACGATGAAAAAATTTAGAAAAAGTGAAAAAGATTTTTTTCTAAAAAATAAAAATTGCAGAAAAAATACAAAGTAAATTTGCAAAAAAATCAGAAGCTAATAAGAAAATGGTGGTAAAAACCCGTGGTCTAGTCTCGTTGAAAATTACCAATGAGTAGTGGGTTCAATCATTACTGAATATCCAACACAATGATTTGACATTAAATAACAAGGGGAAAAGCACCTCAGCAAGAGATAATAATTAAAAAATCTTGCCTCGTTGAACATTAATGTTAAGTTGTTGGTTCCATAGTTATTGTGTGTCCTGTGTAATCATATTTTGATTTTTGTGACATAACAACGCTTATTTAATGTCAATTTTCTTTATGTAGCAACCAATGTGCATTAGACTCACGCCTCAGTAGTAATGCGCACGTTGGCTGATTTTAAGAATGGTTAATATTTTGGGGTTATTTATTGCCGTGTATTCTCCATCGAAAGTTTTTTTTACCAGATGGAGTTGCTAGCCACATACCTGACAAGATTTTACTTCAGAGTTATCATTCTCGTAGATTAGTAATCAATCAAAAGAGAACAGTCTGGATTACTATTTAACCTGTAGCTTTAGAGAAAAACAGATTGATTCATACGGTTTACAAGACCATTTGCGCGGAAGTCAATATAACGAACACGATGGGAATTTGAACTCCTTTTGCTGCTTTTTTTGTGAAATACTAAATACTGTAATTTAAGAGGATTTATTCCTGTCGTTTTAACGTAAGTGATTTAATGTACACGTACCCATGTTTCGCCTTGTTAACTGTCCTATTCATGTTTGTTCCTGTACAGGCAACCCGAGGGTCTTAACTGATATATAAATAAAGCTATGGAGAATTAACTACGGTATCTCCGAGCTATTCCTTGATTTCATACACACTTACCTTTATGTTCAAATTTCTTTCGGCGCCTAGACGTTTGCGGCTTTCCACAAATTTTCGGTTTTTAAAACGTTTGATATCACTCGAACTAATTTAAAATTAATGGTCGAACCTTACATATTGGTAAAGCTTCACTGAATAATGTTTCATTACACGTTTATATGTTTGTCTGCTTTTCATTACAGGATATGTTTTGCTAATTCACACAAAATATTAATTCACCCGAAAATAATAAGAATTTGTATTTCCCAAAATTTCCACCTATTTCTTTCTGGGTGAGAACGTCTATTGCACTATGTTTGGGATTAACTTTGCAATCGCTACTAGTGTGAGCAATTCGGGAGCGCTATTTGGGGTCAGCATTCAATCTCACCCTAATAATTAAGCAGAAAACGGATTTGTTTTTAAATTCTAAAAAATCCTTATCAGTAACCCGAATATCATCTGTACATACGAAATGTAACTAACTCCCTGATGTTTGATATTTTTTCATTCTGAGGATTGGAGTTGTTGCGACACAAGTTAAATACTGTGCCAAAAATTTGATTAAAATTTATTTAAAATTTATAATTCCAAACATGTGCTAAATCTTTAAATAAAAACAAACTTCATTATTCGTGGTAAATTAACAGAAAAGATCCTCTTTACAATTCATTCAAAGCAATTAGTGTTGATTTTCTAAGCGCCGCTTAGATGTGGTACAAGGCCGAATTTATGGAGTACCCAATGAGGACGGAACTCACTACTCAGTTGTAATAGGTTCTAGCGAGACAAACTTGCTATTACACCAGACAAAGATACCCATTCAAAGTAATTATAAACAATTATTTGTATCCGAAACGTTGCGATCTAGATACGTGTTTTTCAAATAATACTGATAGCTGGCTCCACTGAAAAATCTTATGCGAATCCATACGTGCTTCGTCATCGAACAGAATATCAAGGCCTGAAAAGCTTACTCTATTATTTCTCCATGTCTCAACGCAGAATTACGCAACTATTTCTTCTTGCAAAAAATAAATACGAATAGCCGGTAAGTGAGCTGGAACAGCTAGAAACTAACCCGCTATATGATCTAATTCGATATTTCGATCTGAGAAAATCACATATCTTACTCAGAGATTTGGCACTTGCTGGTGAGGTATCGAAACCACATAAAATATCCCCCCTCTTGTGAGCTCATAATTTTCTCCATTAATAGCACCAATAGCACCAATAGCACTGTGAAACTCCCTTCCATACACTTGCGTTCCTCACGGCTACAT